>PVJH01021221.1:0-39068 GCA_004026705.1 Nesogale talazaci
ATATGGGCTAATATTTTATTTGTGGACTTGATCTGGACTGGGTGGGAATGTTTTCTGAATATTTAACTGCTCTTGTATACACACAAGCTCTTTCTTGTATGTATATGTGTGTCTATGAGTTTGTTTCTATGGTCAACCTGGAGTGACACATCTTCTAGGTATTTTTTTAGAGCTTGAGCTTTTGAATGCTCACAAACCTGCCCTTTTCACAGTGCAGTGGAAAAAGAAATGAGGAAAAGCCTGTGAAGAAACTTTCCATTGTTATACATACAAGAAAATTATCACGCCCAAACTGAAAACTCTCAAACAGCAAATACCAACAGGACTGGCAAAGTGATTTCTCACCAAAGAAAATATACATAAATCTATACAATAGCTTAACTTTCAAAGAAGCATTCTGTGTAGTGAAGTGTAAGGAATTAGTTATGTATAGGTTATACATAAACCTTCTCTTTTTGGTTATCTCGTTGATACTCAGATAAAATTATTTTGCCATGAATGAACGTTAGGCACAAGGAAAGTCATGAATGAATGTTGAGAGAAAAATTCCATTATAATAGCTACAAGTACTTCCCTTCTTTTTAAAATAATAAAAGATTTGACTTTTATGTTGTTAGGCATTCTCCTTATTTCTTGCATAGAAAACAAAACCTGGTGAAAATCACAGTCATTTATTTCAGGGAGAATTGATTTTTACATACCATAACCAAAATAAACACATACTGGAAAAAATAATTCACTAAAGTTATCAATAGCTATGCCTTGTATTGCACTATTATTATTTCAAAATTTTATGTAGTAATTCAAAAGCTATATTAACACCTGCCACTTGTTGATATTTTAAACCAAAAGTAAAGGGAAACCACCTTTGAAAGGCATATTATTTCTTAAAGTCTGTTGATCAGTGAAGTGATTTCATATTCCAAACAAGGGAAGAAAATTGTCAATAAACTTTAACGGGATGAGATATGGAAATAGAGGGGTGTTTGTTGTTGATATAGCTGCTTCTTTCTGACCAGCTCTCACCTGAGCTCTAAAGAACTTCTCTACCTGCATATATCCAGTGGTCATGTAGTTAATTCTGACTCATAATGACCCCACGCATCAGATTAAGCTGTGCATTATGTGTTATTTTATGAAAGAATATAACTGTCTCTTTTGTTAAGGTGTTTCTGGATGCAATTAACCTCTAAGTTGTAGTATATAATGTATTAACTTTATACATCCAAGAGACATTGCCACAGGCACCTCATATTAAATAAATATTCTAAATTTCAGGACTTTTGTCATTTTGATAATTTTTGATAAGGAAGTGAATTAGGATATTTAGCAATACCCCTTGTTGACTTATTGCTAGAGACTGACTAGCCACAGGCATACCTGTGAGTTGATGTAACCATAGTTGCCTTCATACACTGCCTGATATTCCTGATTGTTATCCGTTGCCCCTGAGATAACACTGTCTCATCTTGACTCCAGCTATAGCAGAATGAAATTCTCCTCAATATTCTGACATTGTGATTTGGGGCATGATTAAGCCTATCGTGTGGTGAGTGTATATTTTGAATGCACTTAGGTTCCTGATGGAGAAGAGGTGTTGCTGTGGACCCATCGCTAAATCCTTAATGTTTTCTGACATTGGCTTTTGTATTTTGTTAACTCCCCTAATAAGTCTGCCTGTTGTCTGTGAGTTCTATGTGGCCATTGCAATGAAATATCTACTAGAAGTAGAGTGCTGTTGAAGAAACAGTTTTTGTCAACATGTATATGTAAAGCATAGTTTCCCAAAGTGGGTGCCACCATCCCCCAGTGGTGTGTGCAATGATCTAAGGGCATTGTAAGAGCAATACCTACACTTTATCCTGGATTCTGGGCTGGAGTACAAAAGGTTTTCATTGCTAGGGAGGTCACAAGGAATTTTTTTTAAAAGGACAGTAGACCATATAAGTTTGGGAACCTCTGATCAAGAAAGAAACAGAAAAGAAGGATATCCCACCTCTTCTTTGTGGCAATTAGGAGCCATAGGTGGTCAGATATGATTTCCATGTCTTTTACTGCATTATGGGGCAGTATTCTACTGTGAGCAAAAGTTCTTCATTGACTAACTTTCCAGAAGCAGATCACCAACCTTTGTTTCCTTGTCTTTTTTGTGCTGAAACCTAATCCACCATAAGTGCTCTTACTGGCATTTGAAGTAATGGTGACATAATGGTTCAGTGGGTTACCAATGGTTAACTGCAAACTTATCAGCCACCATGTTTCAGAACCAGATGAATTTGAGCTTTCTTTTTTTTTTTTTTGAGACAATCATAGCAACATTCTAAAGTTCACAGTATCTAGCAGACAGGTGGTAAAAATGTTTCCTAGGTGGGCAAATTCCCTTGACAGCTCTCAATGACTCATGGTTCACTTGCATTCTATATATCCATATTCATGTCCACATCTGAAATCTGGGAGCAATTATGTAGTCTATATGTTATCCAATTTACTTGTTATCCAATTTCAAAATAAAATTACTTAGTGTCCATCTCCAGCAATTAAAGTGTTTTCTACTTATCCCATACCCCATGGTATCTTCTTTTGAAAATGCCAGGGTTATTCCAGTGATTCCCAGAGAGTCATATAACCCACTTTGGGAAACCCTAAGACAGAAGCAAATATTTTCTGTATTCTTTGCTTGGATTTCATTCTTCACTTCTATTGGTTTTTGATTATTTACTAGATCTTGAAGTAGTTATATGTCAACAAAATCTTTTTGCTACAGTGAATCTGTGTTAATTCCATCTTCTTTTGCTTCATGCATCATTCAAAATGTTGTCCATTGGATCCTTCAATATTTCAACTTGAGTTTTGATCTTTTTTTGAATCTTTATTCTTGAAATATGTTGAGAATGTTCTTCCTTTTTGATTTTCAGACTCTAGGTCTTTGCACATTTCATTATAATACTTTGTCTTCTCAAGCTGCTGTTTAAAATTTTCAGTACAGCTCTTTTTTTTCTGTGAAAGTTCTGTTTAATTAAGTGAGATTTTGCTGTGAGAACTGGAGAGCTTAAAAAAATTTAACCACCTAGACCTGGGTGGTTCTCTGGCCACTTCCCACCAAGATCTCTGAGACAATGGCTGGGTATCAAAGACCTTCAGACTTTATCCGAAGGAATGGTACAAACGGAAGAATGAAAGTGCATGCTTGGGTACAATTTTTAGAAAAAGGACAGGTCTACCCAACATGCATACACTGTTTTGATAACTTGGGGAAAGCCAGGCTGCCGCTTAACTCTCTCTCTCTCTCTCTTTCATTGTCTCCAAGGGTGTGCTCGACCAGGCTGGAATCCGGGGCACTTTATCTTGTACAGATTGGTGATGTAGTCACCCAGCTTTTAATAGTTTTCACCTGCTTGTCCAGGTAATGCGTCTCCATGAAGTCACAGAGAGGGGGGCTGTTCTTCTCTGTGGCCAGTTTGTACATCTCCACCAGGGACTGGTTGACACTCTTCTCCATGTGCAGAGAACGTTCAGCATGCTCTCGTGGTCATCATGGTCAGGTTTCTTAATATCCTGGGGGACGATCCGGCCCCTGCATCAGTTCTGTAGCATCATCAGTTTCTGAGTGTATTCCTTCTCCTCCTGAACCTGGTGCAGAAAGTATTTGGCAAAATTCTTCAGAGCTACATTATCCCATTCAAAGTAGTAAGACATGGACAGGTAGAAGTAGGAGGTGTAGAGCTCCCAGTTGATCTGGCAGTTGATGGCTGCTTTGAGTCCTGGCTGTAGTTCTGGCGCACCTGCAAGGGAGACATGGCTGTCATGGCACCTGGGGATGTCAACAGTAATGCTGAGAGGTGTTGATAGAGGGCAGGTTAAGCAGCTGTTTGGGGGTTGGGGGTGGGGGGAGGCTGGCGAGTGCTAACTCCATTCAAGCACTTTTGAAGCAGTAGATCCAGAAGCCTCTGTGAAGAACCTCTCGGTGGGGTGGTTATAAGTCAGTCATTGTTATTAGTTCCCCTTTTCTTCCCCCATTTCCCCCTGCCTTCATGGACAACTCCTCCCATTATTGTTCCTAAGCGGTTTATCTACCTGGACTTCATGTGCTGAGAGCTCTGATCTGTACTAGTGTCCATGCTCAGGTTTAGACAGATTTGAAGATAGAATTGGGTCTTTATGGGAGTGTGTGGCCAGGAAACATGAAAGAACTACAGGAATGCTGCATGTTTCATTGGTGCTATATTGCACCTTGTCTGGCTTACCCCTTCTTTCTGATCCTTCTGTGAGGGGATGTCCAATTGTCTACAGATGGACTTGGGGTCTCCCTCTTCCACCTCTTCTGTTTCCATTTTATCACCAAGTCCATATTTTCCCACTACTATTCCTTTCTCTTAATTTCCAACTATCACATTAAAAAATCAGTAGCTATTAAAGTGTCTTCATTCTTGTTTGATGAATTTCAGACTTAAGAAGTTTGTAGAATTTTAAAATTTCTTTATTGTTTACTGTAAAAGTGGGCACGTAGATTAAAAAGTATTAATTGGGCTTCCTTGTCGGTGTGTGGATATAATCATGTCAGATAGTAGTATACTTTAAGAAGAACCTTGAAGTTTCTTTATGATGATTAATGCAATCATGTGATTGTGGGACTCAGTATGTCTGATATCTGTTCACATCAACTTTTTGTCAAAGCCTCAAGGACACATAGGAATATTTTGTGTTCCATTGGTGTTATGCTCACTTCTGAAAGCAGGGTATAGTGGCTGCTGAGGATACTGAAACAATGCCAGGAGGATGCAAAGCAGATACCTACACTTTATTTTGGATTGTGGGGGATAGTCCAACATATTAATTGCCAAGGGGCACTGAATAAAGTTGTTGTTGCAGCAGTCCAAAAAAGTTTGGGAACCTACTGCCTAGGATATTGAACTTTATGTGTGACATATCTTTTTACATGACTTCCAATTTTCCTAGATTCATGCATTCCACTGTCTGATTAGTCATATATGTTTACAGCTGTTTCATATCTCTCTCTCTTTAAAAATTGTTCTCTTTTCAATAGTTTATTTATTTAATGTTCTTTTAAAGATAATTTTATTGGAGGTTCTTAGAAAGCTTTTAAAGATCCATACATCCATTTATCAAGCATATTTGTATATATGTTATCATCATTATTTTCTAAACATTGACATTCTATTTGAGCTCTTGGTTTCAGCTCATTTTTCCCCAACTTCCCTCCCCCTCTCCCACCTTCATGACCCCTTGCTAAATTGTAAAGTATTATTCATTTCATATCTTACACTGACCACTATCTCCCTCCCCCCATGGTTTCTTTACTCCTTCCTCTCCCCACTTGCCCTCTACCCTTCTAGTATTGCTACTCCACTCCCATTTCTGTTCCTGAGTGGTTTATCTGACTTGGATTCTGGGTGTCCTGGCTCTTATCTGTACATGTGTACAAGCTCTGGCATAGCCTGCAGTGAAAAACAGGACTAAGGTCATGATAATGTGGGGTGAGGAAGCCTCAAGGAAACATAGGAATATTGTGTGCTGCATTGGTGCTATGCTCACACTGCTTGACTCATCCCTTCGGTCAGAGGATGTCCCATTGTCTACAGATGGGCTTAGGTTTTAAACCTACAATTCCCCATTGGGCAATTTTCTAGATCTTGAACACAAAACCCACTGTGAGGATTTGTTGTCTTACTAACTCTCAACATTCATCTAACTTATATCCTATCCTTTTAAAAGTTTGCCAGGTTTATGATTTTATAATAAATATAAAAGCAGGATAAAGAAGACTGCATAAAGTTGATCAACCATTATGTGATATGATTATGAAAACAGAAGGCTGAAGTAATTCGCTGTACAAGCTAATATTTACACACTTTGGAAAGGAGGAGTTCAGTATGAGCTTGAAGGTTAGGAACCAATATAGAATATTGCCTTGTTTCTCTGATAGGAGGAAATAAGTAAAAAAGAAATAAAAATTTTGTACTGAAAGTAAACGATGTCCTTCCTGCTTTCCCTTTCTTTGCTTACTTCTTTCTCTTCCTCCCAATAACTCCTATCTTTATTCCTTCATAAACAGGTACTGAAGGTGACTGAATAGACGACTTCTCAGTGAAAATTTCAGTGTCTTCTTCTTGGGCTGACAAATTAAGGAACTTATTCAGAAGGTTGAGGATGCTTTCGGGATTTCAGCAATAAAAGAGAGGAAGGTCTTCAATGGAATAAATTGACACAGTGGCTTCAACAATGTGCTAGAATAGGAACAATTGTGATGAAGGTGCAGGAAGACAGGGTCTCATGCTGTTGTACATTGGGTTACTATGGATCAGCGCTGACATGATTGCACATAAAACAGAGCACCGAAAAACAGAGCAATGTGAAAATGCTGTGGAAAACTTTCCTCCCAATCTGAACTAAAAGGCATTGTTTCCCTGAATATTCTTCCTTCTCCCCGTTCATATGATTCTCTTCTACCTCTTCTTCACCAGCTTTGTTCCAGAGTAGCAGACTCATTAACATCATTCAAAACTGAGTGTCATCATACAGAAATGAGAATAATTTCAGGTCTTCTAACCAAGTGACACAAATTGTGAGCAAGTGCTTGGTAGAAGATAAAGATAAAGATAGAAAAAGTTTCCACTAAACACCTCCCCTTATCTCAGACTGAATACACACACACACACTTTCCATTCGATCTTTGGTAGTCACCTAATCTGGTGTCAATTTGAGTATTAAGAGTGTGGGAGTGGAGTCTGGCCCGTCAGCCCGATTGGAGCCAATGAGACCTCTGTTTGGGCATGGCCGTCTCCTGAGACTTCTAGGAAGTCCTGTATTTCTTCTTGGAGAGAGGAGAAACTCTCTCTCTCAGTGCTCACTCCCTTAGAAATGCTCCACTGACAAGACACATGGCACTATCCTGGTAGATTCCCTCCCTCCCCCCACCCCCCACTGCTTCCCTGGGAACTGAGGAGTCACTTAGAAACCCCTGCCAGCACTGAGATGTTTATAACACCACTGGATCCAAAAACATTCTACCCATCTGGCCTGTGATCTTCTATATTGGGTGTCATTGCAAGTTTTTTGTGAGTCTGAAGAGGACTTTATTGATTACTATAGGACTTATGGGCTAATGGCAGACTTATGGACTTGATCTGGATTGGGCTGTGATGTTTTCTCAATGTTCATTTCCTCTTGTATATAAACATCTCATATATATACATGTATATGCTTATGAATTTGTTTCTCTGGTCTTCCAGGACTAACCCACCCTCCTTTTCAATTGCATAGTGATTTTATTAAATATTTTGCAATATAAATATCCTTTCATTCCTTAAAATCTATTTTCTCTCAAGTTAGAAATGATATTTTCACTCTGGGATTCTTATATTGTTGTTAGGTGCCACCAAGTTGATTCTGATCCATAGAGACTCCAGGTGCAGCAGAGCTGGGTCTGCCCAGTTAGTCCTGAGCCATCTCACAACCGGTCCTATGTTCGAGCCCATTGTTGCTGCCACTGTGTCAATACAACTCCTTGAGAGCGTTGCTCCTTTTTTCTGCCATTCTCCGTTACCAAACGTGATATCCTTCTCCAAGGACTGATATCTCCTGACAACATGTCCCAAATCCTTGAGGCAAATTCTCCCCCTTCTTTTTTCTAAGGAATAAGTACAAGAGCCATACTTCATCCAATACATTTGTATTTGTCCTTTTTCACCCCATGATATTTTCAATATTCTTTGCCAATAGCACAATTCAAATGCATCAGTTTTTTTTATAAAACAGTTTTATGGGCACTTCATTCATATATCACACAACTCAATAGTTCAATCATATCAAGAGGAGTTGTACAATTTTACCAAAATTAATTTGAGAACATTTCTTTTTTTCTCAAACTTGCTGTTATTTATTTGTTTGCTTCCAATTTGGCAAAAAGCATTTACAGCAAAACATTCTGCAATCCAACAGCTTCCATGTGTATAATTCATTGATTATACTCTTTGTGTTGTATAACCATTATTGATTCCCTTTCCAAATTGTTCCACAACCCTTAAAATTAACTCAACGCCCCCTAAGCAAAAACTCTTCAGTCTTCATCTAGGGTAACCATACATTAAATCTGTTTTCTTTTCTCTTTTCCAGTAGTAGTTTCTTTGATGTTACATTCCCATATCATACACTTCCAATGTCAAATAGATACTAAAGAAAGTTGTATATACATCATCATCATCAACTGTAATGTTCACTACCACCTCAATTGATCACTCTCCAGTTACCCTCCCCTCTCCCACTTCCCCACAATGATTACATCAGTTATTGTACCTATGCATCCACTCTTTCTGTACTTCCTAAACTGGGAAACCTAACAGAAACAATAAAAATAAAAAACAAAACAAGACATAAAAAGAAAAATCATAATAATTTTAAAATTAAGAGTAAGAAAGAAAAGATCACAAGCATTATTTTAAAAGCCAGAGAAGAAATTTCTGTCTCTATGACAATTGGGAAATACTTGAGCACAGAGAAGATTCATCTTGGGTCACAAGAGATGCCAACTGAGTTTACAATAATCCTAGCCTGATACTAAAACTGTTTGTGTCCATTGCTTGTTGCTAGTAGGGATCTGTCAGAGGATCAATATGACAAGACACTCTGTTTATGGATTCTGGGCTCCCATTGTTTTCCATAGCCTTCTACAAAATGGGTGTTCCCAAATTAAAATCTGTTATATTTGGATTTTGTTATTGTCATCTTTGGATCCCACCTATTGGTGTCCTTCTATGTGGACTTAGTTGATGTCTCATTTGGATGGCTGGATGTTTGAGAACAAGCCTTTAAGACTTCAGACACTATTCCCACATCAATTTGTTTCTTCCTTATTCATCATTCAAATTTCACAAGCATTTGAGACAATTGCAAATATCATGGCTTGGGTCAGACACATCTTGTCCTCACAGTAAGATCTTCACTTTTCAATACTTTATGGACATCTTGGGCAACAGCAGATCTAATTATGCAATGAATCTTTTGATCACTTGACTGATTTTTCCATGAGCATTAATTTTGGATTCAAGCAAGACAATTCTTGCTTGTCAATCCTTGGCAGCATCAACTTTTTCTCCATTTTTCAGTATGATACCTACTGGTTCACTTGTGAAGATTTCGATCTCCTTTATATGGAGTAATAATCCATTTTGAAAGCTGTAATCCTTGAAGTTCATTAAGAAATGCCTTATGTCCTCATGTTCAGAAAACGCAGTTGTATCATCTGCATAATGTTAGAAAGTCTTTCTCTGAACCAGACGCTACACTCCTTTAGATAACCCAGGTTCTCTGATCATTTACTAAGCATACAGATTGAACAGGATGATAAGAGGATATACTTTGACACATGCCCTTCTTGATGTTAAACCATGCAGCATGCCTTTGTTCTGAATACATGGCTGCCTCTTGATCCATGGACAAGTTCCACGTGATCACCATGAAGTATTCTTGAATTCTCATTCACCTCAAGGTTATATATACTTTGTTATGATCCATACAGTCATTTGCCTTGGCATACTCAAAACACAACTTGATCATCTTTCTGGTATCCTCTGCTTTGAGCCAAAAATCCATGTGATATCAGATGTTCTCTTCTGAATCTAGCTTGAAACTCTGGCAGTTCCCGATCTATGTACTACTGCAACCATTGTTGAATAAACTAAGGCAAAATTTTACTTGTGTATGATATTAATGATAACTTTCTATAGTTTGAGCATTCTGATGAGTCAATTTTTTTAGAGCAGACACAAATATGGCTCTCTTCTTGTCAGCTTGCCAAGTAGCTGTCTTCCAAATTTTGGTGGCAATGACGAGTGAGTATTTCCAGTGCTTCATTAGCTCATTGAAACATTTCACTTGGTATTGAATCAATTCTTGGAGTGTTATTTTTGGCTAATGCCTTCAGTGCAGCTTGAACTTTTCCCTTTAGCACCACTGGCTCTTCCTTATATGTTATCTCCTGAAATGACTGAATTTCAACTAGTTCCTTTTGGCACAGTGACTCTGCAGTCTTCCTATCTTCTTTTGATGCTTCCTACATAATTCAATATTTGTCCACAGAATCTTTAAATATTGCAACTTGATGTTGGACTTTTTTCTTCCATTCTTTATTTTTAAGATAATTTGGAGTGTGTCTTTCCATATTGATCTGTTTTAGCTTACCAATTTCTAGGATACTTGTCCTCAAGTTTTGGATTTCCTTTCTGACAATTTTCAGACTCATGTTTATACATTTCACATTGCAATCATTAATGGATGTTTGATGCTGTTTCTTCTGAGTTATTCTACATCAGTGAAGTCTATTTTTCCTTCTGCATGCATATAGTTGAACTTTACTTTGAGAAAATAGCTTTGACCCAATCACATTTTGAATGCTTTCAAATCCGAGACACTTATCATACAAGACTATAACAAATAATGTTGAGCTACTATTCATAAGGTTTTTAGTGACTTTTTATTTTAATAGTGCATCACATGTTCTTCTTAGTCTCTCTTCTTCTGGAAACTCCACTGGAACTATAAACAATGTATTTGAAGTAGCATTGGCATAGCTTGCAATTTTACAACAATAAGCAAGCTAACATGGTAAAAAAAAACACTGGAGATTTCTTCTGATGTGAGGTGCTTCAGAGACTCATAAACCAAGATTAGAAAGACTGTAGGCTGGTGATTGCTCGGACAGATGAATCCAAGGCCTTCATTTCAAGTTTGTGACTGGAAAGGTGAATTAACCTAAAGTCAATAGTTCAGGTGGCAGAACAGTGATAGCTCCCTGAATTAACAGTTGATATTGCAGGCCATTGGTTAAAGAACAAAGAACCAGAGATCAATGAGCCAGATGGAGGATTCAGACCCAGGAAAAAGCAAATATAAGTGTCCCACTTATTTAGAATGTAGACTATACCATTAGGAAGCTTCCTTTCAATAACAGCAGGGCTGTAGCCTGACTAATAGGGTTTCCTTCTCTTTCAAATTTCAGACAGGTTCTTGGCTGATCGCAGGACGTCACATTATGCAACTAATCCCATTGTGATAGGTAGATCACATTAAGGAGAATTGCAAGTCTTATCTGCCAAACCACTGAGAATTCTGACAAAAGTTGACATGAGACCTATCATATTTAACGTGTGTATTTTTAAATATGTATGTTGTCGTTGTTTTTAGGTGCCACGCAGCTCCTTCCTGCCCGTAGCAACCCTATGCACAACAACAAAGCACTGCCAGGCCCTGAGCCATCCTCACAATCGCTCCCATGTTTGAGCCCGTTGTTGCTGCCGCTGTGTCGGCACATCTCCTTGAGCACTTCTTATCAAGCATGATCTTCTTCCTCAGAGACTGGTCTCTCCTGACAGCGTATTTGACACACATAAAAGGAAGCATCCAAGGAGAATTTTGGCTCTAGTTCTTGCAAAACAGATGGATTTTTCCTTTCAGCAGTCCATGATATTTTAACTTTCATCTTTAGCACCACAATTCAAATGCATTGATACTTTTTAGGTCTTTTTTACTCAATGTCCAACTTTCACATGTTTATGACCTAATGGAAAATATTATGACTTGGGTTTGAAACTACTTCCTCCTCAAAGTCGCATCCTCGCTTTTCAATGGGATATTTACCTAATGCAGAATGCTTTTGATCTCCTGACTGCTGTTTACATGAACACTGATATACATCCACGTAAGACAAAATCCTTGACAGCTTCCACCTTTTCTCAATTTATCATGATACTACCTGTGGTCCTGTCCTGATTGCTATGGTATACTTTATATGGAATCATAATTCATATTGAAAGCTGAAATCCCTGATCTTCATAATCAAGTGCCTTAAGTTCTCTTAACTTGCTGCATGCAAGGTGGAGTCATCTGCATACTGCAGATTTTTGTTTTGTTTTGTTTCGGGGCCTCGCTGCCTCTGGTGGTCGTGGGAGCTACCCAGCACTGCTCCTGAGAGCCGCCGCTGGATTTGAAGCACCAAGCCCACAGGCTGCAGTCCTGTACTCAACCACTTATGCCACCGGGGCTCAGCCCGGACCACAGATTTTTAATAAGCTTTCTTCTACTGCTAATGCTACATTCTTCTTCATATGCTCTAGTTTCTCTGATGACTTACTCAGAATGCAGATTAAATAAGAAGCCACCACATGATGCACACCTTCTTGATTTTAAACCATGTCATGTTTTTATTCTGCTACCACCTTTTGATCTATGTACAAGTTCTGCAAAAGTACAGTGAAGTGTTCTAGAATTCCTGTTCAGGCAGCTAGGTCAAATTCAGTGCCCGGCCCACCCATGGCAGGCACTGGCCCAAAAGACTGCCACAGAAACACTGTAACACATGGGCCCTGTTTTTCTTTTCTGGATTTCAGGGATTAATGTTATCACAGACACTAATAAAGGAAATTTAAAAATTTTTAAAATAAAAATTAAAAAATTAGATTAATAAAAATAAAAAATAAAAATAAGAAAAAATAAAAATAAAATAAACAGACAAATAAATAAATAAAACAAAAAAACTAGAATTCCTGTTCTTTTCAAGGCTATCTCTAGTTTGTTATGGTCCACACAGACAAATGCCTTGGCATAGTCAATAAAACACAACTAAACGTCATTATGGGACTTTCTGCTTTGAACCAAGATCCAGCTGACATCAGCAATGATATTCCTTGTTCCACATCCTCTTCTGAATCTGATCTGAATCCTACAGCTCTTTCCATGTGCTCTTGCAACTATTGTTAGATGATAGATATTTGATGCACATATATTTGTTTTCCTAACCAATGAATTTTTCACTTTGCTGAAAGAGAAATTTATTTCTGTTTGTCATCTGTTATCTGAAAGCTATAGAGTTAGCTCATAATCATAATGATGCCATGCACAACGGAACATATCAATGTCTCGCCTGTACACTCCTCAGATTGATACTGTGGGTGGCAAGTGGGTATCCTTTTTCAAACAGCAATTTCACCTCATTTCATTGACAATGTTTCTCTTTTTCATTGCTTCTTTACTTTTCCCACCATGATGTCCTCTTACCGGGAATGATCCCTTTTACAGACTGGCTCAGAGTTTTTGGAGATCACCACCTTTGACTTCATTCTACTCTCATTTCGCTTGCTTCTAAGAAATCTCTGAATGCACTTATTTCCAAGATGAATTTGTTCATTTTCCTGGTAGTTCATGATATATTCAATATTTATACATGTACCATATTTTAAAGGCATTGGTTTCTTCCTTATTCAATATTGCATATAGGATGTCATTGAAAATACCATGGATTAAGTGAGGCATACATAAGTCCTTAAAGTGACACCTTTCCTTTTACCACTTTAAATAGGCCTTTTGAAACAGAATTTCTCAGTGCAACATATTGTTTGCTTTCTTAACTGCTGCTTTCTTTGACATTAATTATGGATCCAATTATTAGGCTAAGTATAAAATTACTAATACTGCTCCAGTTTTGCATGTACAGATTTATTTGAGATGAACTCTGTTTAAATACACCTCTACCAGTATTGGATAGTTGAAGACAAGTTCTATCAGGAATACATTTGTTTCAGTACACTTAAGTATATATTTAAAAAGAGAATAGACACAGCATGCCAATAAAAATAATATTTTTGGATTTAGGATTTGTGATAGAATTGGGTTTTGTGTTAACTTGGCTGGACCAGAATCTTTTGTAGTGTGGCTGTAAGATCATCTCCTGTAAGATTATAGTCACAGTTGTAAGTCACAGTCTGACTTGGGGGTGTGTATATTTCATATTGATAACTGGACGGCAGAAAACTGGCTCTACCTCTCTATTCCTTCTGCTGGTCTGAACCCTGGGCCTTCAGGAATGTGTACCAGTGGCCCACCAAATTTCCTCACCAGTCTTGGAAGTATCTGCAGACCTGCTATAACATCTGACCTGGTGATCTCTGTGCTTCCCGGATGTCTGGTTTCCAAGCTCCCTAGCTTCCCAACTTCAGACAGTCTTTCAAGTCAGAAAAAGCCTCCTTTGGGATATCTGACAATCAACTTGGATTTGATAGCTTCTGCAACTTGAAAGGACGAAAAATGCTGCTTTCAGGTTGAGGAGCCGAAAAACTGAGTTAAGGAAGCCTCTCAGTTTTTAAAAAGATCTTTCACCTAAGCCATGAAGGTTGCTGTGATTGTCTTTCAGGTGCCTGGGGCTGGGGAGAAGAAAAATCTCACCTTATCTATTAACACCTTGTTTGACCTGTAAGCAAAATGGAGGATGGGGAGCCATGACTGGAAATATTACCTCATTTTCCCCTATATCTTCCTTAAATGTGATTTGTGTGCTTATGTTACTATGAACCACTATCTTCTTTATACCACTTCTAGCAGCAGGATTGGATTTTTTAGTACTGAAAGTGCATCTAGTTATCGGTTGAATTCTAAAAGTATTACAGCACAAGAATTCTTAATAAGCACTATAAAAGCCATTGCCATTAGGTCAATTCTGATTTATAGTGACTTATTACAGGGTTTCTGAGGCTATAGATTTTATCTTCCTTCTTCATTTTTCTCCTGGTCAGTGGCTGGTGTGTCTGAACCATTGACCTGTGCTTATCCAGAACTACCACAAGGGCACACTATGGCCAGAGGCCTCATACACACTGTGTGATTAGAAAAAATTCTTTGGAAAAGTACATCTCAATAGAACACATTGTTCCTTAGGGGACTTAAGCAATACAAATTTAATATTTAGAACATATGAGAGTATCAGACATTGGGAAAAAGATATTTAGATTTGCAGGATAAAATACATGAAGTATGTTTTTAAAGTTTCATATTGAAGAATTCTAAATAGTTTGCTAGGTTTTATTTCACCAAAGAACATTGGTTCATGGAAAATGAGTGATTCTACAAATATATAAATAATTATGGAAACATAGCAGATTTTCAATTTCAGAAAAAAATAATTTATCTATACTTCCAATCTCAACCAATAGATATTAGAAACTTAAAAAGGATATGTAAAAGAAGTCTTCAGGTAGGAATAGGAGTAATTATTCATCTTCTGACATTATAGCTGCTCAACCTTACATTTTATTATGCTAAAGTGTTCTAAAATATTTCATCTGCTGATTTGGCTATATAGTAAGGATTATCTTCAAAAACTAGGACGTTTTTGTGTTAGTCCTAGTAGACAAGAGAAACAAATTGATAGACAGGCAAATGGATATAAGGAAAAGTTTTATACACAAGAGGAATGGGACATTGAGAAAGCATCCTAGCCCAGTCCAGTTCAAAGGCATAATTTCAATATTAGCTCATATGCCCAATATCAATCTATAAAGTCTCCTTCTGACTCAGGAAGTCAAAGGCCAGTGGGTGCAGAGTCCTGATGCCAGCAGGGGTCTCCCCATGATTCCTTGCTTCCAGGGCTCAGGGTCTGTCAACAGCATCCAGTGGTGGTAGAAGCAACTCAGCACTGACAGTGGTCTCCATGTAGCTTCTCCAGCTTCAAAGATCTGATTCCTTCAGGGTAAAGCCATGTGGCTTCTCCTCTTGCTCCTCCAGCTCTTAGGACACTGCCATCTTCTCTTGTCCATAGTTTCTTGTCTCTGAGACTAACTCCCCAAAACTGGGGAGATAGCTTCTCCTCTCCATGAAGGAAATATCGCAAGATTTTCTAGAAGTCTCAGGAGAAAGCCATGCCCACACGGAGGCCTCATTGGTTACTCGATGACTGTCTCCAGATTAACAGGCTAGACTCCACCCCTGCATCTCAATCATGAAATTAACATAAGCTCAATACCTCCACAGTAGTTATATCAAAATCAAATGAAGAAGGGAAATATGACCTGGTGCAACTTTCATGAGTTCTGAAAACTGCATTGATGTGTTTCTGTGATCTTCCATTACTTATGGAAAAATAATCTGAGAAGACAACACCTTTTGAGGGACTCTGAAGGCTTACCTTTTGAGCTTACTAATCTTCCTTGAAGTTAACTGATCTAACTGATCCTCTTGGAAGTCACAGTTTTTGATTGGACCTCTGTTTCAGCGGTATTCTAATAATAGCATAGTGCTAGAAAATGTGTGTATTGATGTCCAGGTAGTGTAAAAATATGTTGAAATAAAACATTTTGTTTAAAATAAACCTGTACATATGTGAACTGGAATCTTTGTGTGTTTGTGTGTGTATCCCTGAAAAGTTCAGTGATTAGAATCCATCCAATGTCCTCTAGGGGAGAGGGTCCTGAAGATCCACTCCTGGTCAGATTACACTTTAGATAGACCTTTTGGAAAAGTTCAATAGAAAGCTAAACTTATGTCACAGAAAGGACATGTGTGTGCATTTGGGTTCAGATTTTCTAAAAGAATATTTATATATGATGATAGGGAAATAGATCTATATGCATATCCTTATAGGGTTAGTATTCAGGCATCAGATGCGCATTGGGCTTACACTCAAGTACTTCCTCAATGGAAGAACACTTTGTTCTATTAAATTGGCATGCCGTGATGCTCACCTTCCTGAAAGGATCGCTGAAGACAAATGTGTGCATAAGCAAATGTGGTGAAGAAAGCTGATGGTGCCCAGCTATGAAAAGATATAGCACCTAGGTTCTTAAAGGTTTAAAAGTAAGCAAGTGACCATCTAGCTCAGAAGCAACAGAGGCCACATAGAAGATGCACATCAGCCTTTGTAAACAGGAGGAGCAGAAGGTATCAGGTAACACACATCAAAGAACTAAAAATTAAATCATTATAAATGAGGGGGAGTACAGATTGGGGACCCAAAACCCATGTGTAGGTAATGGGACATATCCTTACAGAAGGGTATCAGGAAGGAAACAAACTAGTCAGAGTACAGTGTAGCAATGATGAAACTTGCAACTTTTCTGTAGTTCTTAAAGGTTCACTCCCCCCCCCACCCCTGATCCCAATTAGACCTTACAAATCTGGCTAGACCAGAGGATGTGCAGTGGTACAGATAGGAACTGGAAACATGGGGAATCAAGGACAGATGGGCCCTTCAGGACTAGTGGTAAGAGTGGTGGTACTGGAAGAATGGAGGGAAGATGGGGTAGAAAGGGGGAATCAATTTTAAGGATCTACATATAACCTCCCCCTGGGATATGGACAACAGAGAGGTAAGTGGGTGAAGGGAGACATCAGACAGTGTAAGATATGACAAAATAATAATAATTTATGAATTATCTAGGGTAAGAATGAGGAGCCAATACCAAGGACTTGAGTAGATAGCAAATGTTTTGAGAATGATGATGATAACAAATATACAAATGTGCTTGGCATACAATGGATAGAGGTATGGATTGTCATAAGAGTTGCCTGATCCCCCAATATATTGATTGAAAAAAGAGAAGAATTTCAGTATAAAAATATACAAAAAGGCAACGTGTATGAAAGGGTTTATTAAATATTTTTATTTGATATGGTCAAAGTTCTTTTTTTATTTTTAACTACAAGTTTAATAGGCTGAAGTCATTTAAAACAACAACACTGAACTGGCTTTGACTCATAAGGACTCTATAGGTAAAATTGCTGGTAAGGGTTTCTGAGACTTATTCTTTTTAAAAATCATTTTGTTTAGAGCTCTTACAGATATTATAAAAATTCACAATTCAGTTAGATCAAGCATAGCTGTATAATTGCTGCCACCATCATTTTCAAAACATTTTCTTTCTGCTTGGACTCTTTGGTATCAGTTCCCCTATATGCCCTCCCTCCTCCACAATACCACCCCCATGAACCCTTACATATATTTATTATTACTGTTATTATTACATCTTATACTCTCCAACCTATCTGTTCACCTTACAGTTCTGCTATTAGTTCTCCAGGAGTGGGGTTATCAGTGGTCATTGCTATCAATTTCCTCAAACTTCCGTGCCCGATGGAATCATTCATTACCTCTGCTACTGTTTCTGATGGGTTCACTATCTTGGATTTTGTACATTGAATGATCTTAATTATACAAATAAACTTACACAGGTCTAACAAATTAGTGAAGTATATCTAAGACCATAATAATATGGGGAGGAAATATTAAAGGACTAGAGGATTGCTATGTGTTTCATCAGTGCTATATCATCCTTCCATGTGGTCCTTCTGTGACAGACTCTCCACTTATTGTACTGGTGGGTTTGGGGCTTTCACTTTGTCTATGCTCCTTCATGTCAACTTGATTACTTAATTTTGAATTTCTGATACCAATTTCTGTTGACGCCCCATGATCACACAGGCTGCTGTGCTTCTGCCATGTGGGCCTTGCTTCCCTGCCACGTTGCCTTTTGTTTAACTTCAAGACAAGGCATCATCCACTTTCTTCACCACTTTTGCTTATGACCCCGTTTTGTCTTCAGTGATCCTGTCGGGATCCTGTCTTACATAACCATATTATTAGAACAAGCCATTCTTGGTGCTTCCTTATTAAATTTACACACACACAAATATACCTATCTTTATCAATTTATATGTTTACATATGTACATATCTATATTTATATCTCTATATATTTTACCTCCTTGTTTTTCCTCTTTTTCCTTCAACCCCACTATCATGTTCACCCATCATTTACCTTTTCCTTTTTTTTTTTACTATTCTTTTTTTGTGTGTGGGCATCGCTGCCTCTGGTGGTCGTGGGCACTACCCAGTGCCGCTCTGAGGGCCACTGCTGGATTTGAGCCGCCAAGCCTGCGGGCTGCAGTTCCGCACTCAACCACTTACGCCATAGGGGCTCAGCCCCATCATTTACCTTTTCTTCTGAGTAGAAAGCCTCATCTTTCTCCCATACAGTGACTGGTTTTAAACTAATGACCCTGTGGTTAGCAGCCTAATGCACAACCAATATTTAACATAGATTCATTCATGTAAAAGGTCTTTACAATAATAAATTAGAAAAGAACATATAGCAATTAAGTTTCTCACTATTAAGATAATGATATTTTCTTTTGCTATTAGGATATTCACATTCCTACATTCCTCACATGTCCTGGTTCGTTAGCGTGTCCTCTATATCAAACTGTCAGGAAAAGTAGCCAGTAAAATTAGTCATATACAAGATCAAGCAATTCAGACTGCTAACTTAAACATAGAACAAACACAATATATAGCCCTATGGGCTTTAGTTCCTGTTTTTGATTCCTGATATGTAAAAAAAAAAAGCAGGTGTGACCTATGGGCCAGCAAGCCCAGTGCAAAGTTAATTTATAGAAAACCATCGAGGCCCATTTACAAGGCAGGGTGGCATGAGCAGCATGATCAAGAGTTACTTAACACTCGTAGACAGCTTCGAGTGCAAACACACATCAAGCAGTCTGATAAAATGAACTCAGACTGCGAAGGATAAGAATAGCAGGGCAAATAAAAGAGTATGAGGGCGGCACACTGGAATACACAAATCATCATTCTGGCGGCATAGTCCCAATAAGCATTGCCATCACTGGTGTACTCACCCCGGGTCCAGTTGCAGAGAGCAGGAGTTGGTGTCTCCGTGGTTTCTAGCACTCTGAAAATCAGTGTTTCTACCCCGGTTTAAGTAGACAGTTTGTCTGGCTCTTTGATGTCCTTATCGAGGTCCGCCAGACTTTCTGTTGGCAGTTTCTAGACTCCCCTTGGAAGCAGTCAGTTTCTAGGAACCCTTTGAGAGTGGTTCAACTGTGGGTCTGGCCTGAGGGTCACTTTTATTTCTTCTGAAAAATGGAGTTTCTTGTGTTGCTTTTTTTGTAATGTGTCTTGCAAAGCAGTTCTATAGCACTCTCATCACATGTATATTTTCATGTTTCAGGTACCATTGCATAGGCACTTTCTCGACAAGAAAATGCTCAGGTAGAAGTGAACACCATTGCCAGCTTGCTTCAGGCCGATGCATACAGTCAGCACGATATCCATGTGCGGCATCCTCCAGCTGTGCACTTCCTACACATCCCAACAGATGCCCACAGCAACCAGAAGACCCTTCACTGGACAGGAGCAATCCAACAAGGGACTTTCAAAGTTCCTGTGGTGCATATCCAAGGACTGCAGAAAACCATGAGGATTCAAGTGTTTGACAAAGATTAAAACTGCCCTCTGCCTATGCCAGAAAACTCCCAACTATCTCTTGTTGTCATAGTTCCAGGAAAGAGCGCTAGAACGGCTCTCTCTCTCTCTCATGATCACGCAAAACAAGTCAACAGCGTTCCTATATTTCAACCATTTGGAGAAGCGGCCTAGATTTATCAAGCGTCATCATATATGCAAACACTCCCTTCAATCTTGTAGGTGACATCATTCTGAGGACATGATCCCTAGAGGGACCCCAGTTTTGTGTTTGTGAAGAACTGTAAACCCTGAATTAGATTACACTGGCCTACTTTCCCCAAAGAGTCTGCAGGGACACTGTAGATGGTATAGCAATCTTGAATAGCAACCCCCCCTCTACGGCCACTTTACATATCTCTCCCTCCATCCCATGTATTTTGCTTGATGGCCATAATTTACACATGATTAGTGCTTGTCAATTCAGCACTACCTGCAATGATGGTTTTGTTGTCGATGTTGTTTCTTGTTGGTTAGGCAATAATAGTTGAAAATGTGAAAATGAACCACGTGGTGGTAAAATGCCAAAATCTGTAGCTGTCAGCCTGCTGTGAAAAGTTGGTGCAGCAATTGAGCCTGGCTACGGAACCAACAGAATCAGTCCAGACTGGAGATTTGCTCCCTTTTCCCTTTGTAAATTAATTTTCTGTCCATGAATCAATTTTCTAACTAGGTTAATTCTTTAACATCTGTGCCTGGAAAAAATTACTGAGCATCTCAAAAGTACAAAAATAGTCAATGTTTTCAGCCTCACAGAAAATATTGCTGTGCTTCTGGACACCAATAATAGAGCTTAGGCCAGCAGATTATGGTCAGCTTTAATTAACACAAATGTCCCAATTGTTTATTCCAACTGAGAGTTCTCAATCAACTCCCTTGATCCCCAAGATTAGGAAGTCTTCAGAAAATGGGGGGAAATTGAAGTCTCATCATGTTTTAGTGAGCTACTAGAGTCTCATATATTGTGTTCATCTCTATATCTTACCTTGTGATTAATTAACTTGAATTTACTGTTTCCCCTTAGAAGTTAAGAACTAATGGAATTATCTAATATTTTAAAGTCCTTTTTAGGAGCACATACAGTTCTTATTACTAAGCATCCATCCGTCCATCCATCTACCCATTGTATGGTAAGCACATTTATACATTTATTGCCCTCATCATTAACAAAACACTTGCTTTCTACTTAAGTCCTTGGAATCAGCTCCTCATTTTCCCTCCTTCTTCCCCACTTCCTCCTTCCCTCCTGAAACCTTGAAGGACATCAAGTGGAGGGGCAGCACAATAGAGGGAAAGCCCCTACTTTGAAATGAGTTGGCACAGTGAACGGGAACAACAGTGAGCGTGGCATAGGACTGTGAAGAGTTTTTTCTGCTGTGCATCTGGTTGCTATGGGTCAAAATAGACTTGATGGCACCCAGCAACTATAACAACAAAAACACCAACCTCCTCACACAAAGTAAGAAAATATTTTATACATTATATGTTTCATCAGTCAAGAAAAGAAAAGGGGAGAGGCTTTTAACCCACTCTTGATGTACTTTACAACACATGTAGTAAATTTCATCCTTAAAAATTAAATGATAAATAATAAAAATTTACTGGAACCAACTCAGCGGTACCTAACAACAACAGATTAGGATGTCTGG
This sequence comes from Nesogale talazaci, assembly GCA_004026705.1. Lineage (NCBI taxonomy): Eukaryota > Metazoa > Chordata > Mammalia > Afrosoricida > Tenrecidae > Nesogale > Nesogale talazaci. The sequence goes on from PVJH01021221.1 coordinate 21,747, forward strand.
GTGTTTGGTTCGTTTCTAACTGAAACTTTGTATACATATAAATCCTCCCAGACCTTCTCATTTTGTGACTATAAAGTATTTTTCTACCTGTAGAATATGTTTTATTAGTTGACACAGTGGTAAGTGAATGATAGTTTCATCAGCTCAACTAAATATATATTTATGTCAAAAATAGGTTTCCATTTTTCTGCCTACAAAGTTTCAGTCAGCACCAGCACCATAAGTATTAGATAATGTTTGAGCCACGAGCCTAGAACTGTACATGATTTGCTGGATATGTGGATTATGTATGGGTCTAACTTCCAATATTATCAGTTCAAAATTCCTACTATTCCTCAGAAGAAAGTGGAGACTTTCTATTACCATGCAGAGTTAGTTTTAGAAACCCACAGGGGCCATCTTACCCTGTCGAATATCGACAGTGTCTCTGTGAGTCAGACTTGACAATGACAGTGAGTTGTTTGTGTGTGTGTGTGTGTGTGTGTGTGTGTGGCATCTAACAGATGACCAACCAAGAAGAGATATGGGAGTATAATGATGTCTATGGAACCCATTACTGATATCACCTGTGCCACATGATTAAGAGGCAGGCAAATGAAATGTTACAATAGCATTCTAAAGTCCCAAATTTGAGTGAACCCTAAAAGGATGACCTGCTGTCTTTCCAGACAAAGCACATTTTAGGTGGTTAGGTGTTGTACTGCTGCTATCCACATAGTCAGACTTTGGAACCAACAGTAGATCCATGGAAGAAAGACTGTGCTCTCGACCCCATTAAAGAGTTAGAATCTGGGAAGTCCACGGGGAGTTGCTATGACTAAGCACTGACTCAATGTCATTGAGTCTGGTTTTTGGTAAATACTGAAACACGAGCCCACAAGTCAAACTGTGGACATTTACCATCCCTGCCAGTGATGCATGGTATAATTTTGTGCTTCTAATAGCTATACTTGTTGCTAGTACTATCTGCTCCCGTGAAGATTTATAGCCTCAGAAAATCAATTATCAGGTGACTATGAGTCAAGAGTGCATAAACTATACAATTTCATTTTTCTCACCGTTGAGCAAGATGCAAATTTCAATGTACCAGATGCCTTAAAATTTAGTGAATTTTACATGCTGAACATGATTTTTACATGAACTAGTCATCTTTCTTGCAGTAATTCAAGAAGTTGAATTCTATTTATCTTAGAATTGGCAATAAAATAAAAACCAATATTAAAAAAATAGACAAATATACTGCCATCTAGATTGGTTCATAGGGTACCCTATAGATCTGAGTAGCATTGTCCCAAAGAGTTTTGGTTTTACCTTTATTTTGTTTTTTAAATCACTTTATTGTGGACTCATACAACTCTTATCACAATCCACAAATACATCCATGCATCAAGCACTTTTGTACAAAAATCTCCCTCTTCATTCTCAAAATACTTGCTTCCTACTTGCGCCCCTGGTATCTGTTCCCCATTTTATCCTTCCCTCTCCACTCCTCTCTCCCCATAAACCCTTGATCCTTTATAAATTTTGTCATTTTGTCATATTTTACACTCTTCGATGTCTCCCTTCACCCACTTCTCAGCTGTCCATCCCCCAGGGAGGAGGTTCTAAGTAGATCCTTGCAATCTGTTTTCCCTTTATACCCCCACATTCTCAATATCACCCTTCTCATCACTGGTCCTGAGGGGCTTTTCTGTTTTGAATTCCCTGACTGAAAAAATTTCCATAACCAGATCGCCACATTTTTCTCCTGTGGGAAACTTTGTGAATTCAAAACACTAGTATTTCTTTAATAGCTTATTGCTTTAACCATTAAACAATCACAGATTATAGAGATACATTAAGGTCAGAAAAGTCACACTGTCTACTTGGTTGTTTTCTGGGGAACACTAGGAAGTATGAAAATAGAACCTTTGTAAACCCACTTCCTTTCAGCTATTAAAATATTCTTTAGATGGGTTTAGGCTATGCCTGTAAAGAAAGCTTTGAAAAGATATGCCCCACTCAGTGTTTTTGAGGTACTGAGGTACTTTGTGAGAAGCTGAAAAAAAATCTGGAACCCTGAAGAAAATTCCTCTCTGGGACTGACTGTTAAAGGGAACCTCTGGGTAGGCAGAAATGTACGCTAGGTGACCACCTGGATCTACTTGTTGGGTGGAAGTGAGAGAATGCAGCAATAAAGAGATGGGTTGAGTTTGGCCACTGAAACCTGTGGAAAAAAGGAGAAAATGAGAGCTGACTGGTCTAAAATCCATGGCCTTCCAGGAGGGGGGCAGGGTTGTTGAGTATTGGTGAAAGCCCATAGTCTAAAGGTAAGATGAGCACTGGGCATCCTGTGGAGGCTGAGTGAGGCAGCCCACATTGAATTGACCAGAAACTGTCCAGATAAAGAGATTTTTGAGCCTATGAACTGATGCATATTGTTGCTGACTTTATGACAGCCTTTCTGAATTTGACTTTGCTTATGGAAGCAGACTTCACAAGACTTCATGTCAAAAATGAGTGTCTCCTCAGAGCACTGAGTGGATGTAAGTGGGTAGTATAATGATTGGGTAGCCAAAATTGGTGGGATAAATGTATGAAGTGGTTGGTTTACAAAATTCCACAGGTGGGGGAATTTATTCATAGGATTAAGGTGTAGGTGTTATTTAACTGGAATTGTTAGGTGATAGAATTGTGTCCAGGTGCCAAGTTGGCAAGGGGTAGATTGAGATAGTTAAGATTTATTGTGCCAACCTGGCCTATAAACACTTGTGGGGTTAATTGAAGGGCAGAGGGATACATGACTTAGTGAGCCTCGCCTTTCTAGTTAGTGGGTATCTTTGTGATGCCTTACCCAGTTCCCTGCTTCACTGGCAAGGCTCACTTTCTACAAGATATCCCTGGGGAAAAGCCAAGTGGACCTACCCAGATGCAGTCCTGCGTACTGGAGCAGCCATGTGGAGTGCCCTGCCAGTGCTGAGACGCTTACACATTCCCTCGTTTGGCTTTCCTCCTGCAGTAGGCATCATTGCGTGTGTCTTGTGACATTGAAGAGGACTTTGTGGATTGGTGTCAGATATATGGGTTAATGTTAGACTTGTGGGCTTGGACATGGTTTCTTGGGTTGGGATGTACACCTACCCTTTATATAAAACTCTTTCTTAAACACATGGGTTTCTGTGGTAAGTTTCTCTAAAGGATGCCCATTGGTCACCTTGCCTTTAGAACATAGGCTCTTACCTACACTCAACAGATCTTGCCCCCTCATCAAGGTCATAAATTTTAGACCAGTCAACCAGCTCTCATCTTCTCTTTTTCCTATAAATCAGTCCACAGGTGTCAGTGGCCAAACTCAACCCATCTCTTTATTGCTGCATTTCTCTCACTTCCACTCAACAAGTAGATCCAGGAGGTTACCTAAAAACCATCGCAGGCTGCTCACAGGCTCTCTTTAACATTCAGTCCCAGAGAAGAGTTTTCTTCTTGCTTCCGGGGTTTTCTTCAGCTCTGGCAAAGACCACTGGTTCCTCAGTACTCCAAAGCACTGTTTGGGGCATATCTTTTCAAAATTTTCTTTGCAGATGTGGCCTAAACCCATCTAATGAACCCATCTAAGTTTTAATGGCTGAAAGCAAGAGAGTTTACAAAGTTTCTATTTTCATACTTACTATATGTTTCCCAGAAAACAACTGAGTAAACATGTGGAACTTCATATGGAATATAGGCAAAAATTAATAATAGAACAAAAAGATTTTCTGGTGAAAAATATTTCTTTGAATTAGAATTTGGGTAATCATTATTTCTTTTCGATACTAAAAAATCCATTTAATTTATTGATGTCTTTTAGTGTAGAGCATGGGACTCTCTGAATCCTTATAATATATTGCAAACAGTCTGTAAAAAGGGACATAGTGAATTTAACGAAGCATATTTGAGTAGTAATTAGAAATATTCCAAAGCTCTCACAAAGTTTGCCTCTCAATAAAACAAACCACTGTGACAAAGAATATGTTTATTGTTGTTTTAGTTGACCAAGTTTACCTGTGACTCCACCAAAGAGGGAACATAAATTATGCCATTTTCAATGAAAATAGGAGAAATTTTGCTGAGCCTTGGTGGCGTAGTGGTTGTATGCAGGACTGCAGCCCACAGAGTTGACAATTCAAATCCAGCAGCAGCTCTCCAGTAGCAAGGCTGGACTTCCTACTCCCACCAGGTCAGTGATGTCACAAAAAAAAAGAAAAGAAAAGAAAATAGTAGCAATTTCAGTGAAGCAATATGGAAAATAAAGTGAGAAACTATAGTAAAAACTGAAAAGCCATGTTGACGATCTAGTGATCCAAATTATATTTCTTTTTTTATTAATAGTTAGGATTTAACCCATATAATTTCTTATTCTATATTTCAATCATGTCAAGTAGAATTGTACAATTGTTACCACAGTCAGTTTCCAATCATTCTTTTTCTACATGGACTCCTTGACCTTGTGTCCACTTTGCCCAAGACCACCACTGTACTCCCCTTACCTCTGAACCCCTCATTCTACTTACTCTCCCTATAGGTACATTAATTCTATACTTCATATACAGAAAAATTTAAAAGCATATAACATAGCTTCAAGAGGGTGACCTCTTTTCACAATTTTAGAAGATCAGGTCCTTCCTCCTTCATCATAGGGTATATCTATGGCCAATATTTTAACTGTTTGGGTCAGATTTATATCTTTGATCTTCTGTACTCCTCTCTCTCAAGCACATTTTTTAGTAACCACTTTTCTCCCATCCCTCAATTTGAGATAGGGAGAGTTCTCCGGAACTCTGGAGGCTTATTTCTTACGAATCTTAGGCCACCACCACATCTCTCACCTTTGCACACCAGATTCTCAGAATTTGGACTCTGATCCTGATCCCTCCTCTGGCTTCAGATTATATGACAATCCTTTGGTGATTGATGATGGTATACTTTTTCCATGTGGACTTAGTTGACATCTCACTTTGATAACTGCTTGTTTGTAGATAAACTTTTAAGACAGCAGACACTATTTCATATGATAGCCAGACACCATCTAAATTTGTTGCCACATTTTTCTATAAGTTTCATGTTCCATGGAGTCCTAAGGTTGAGAATCAAGCAGGCCATGATATAAGAACTGCTTGTTCTTAAATTGGAGCTAGGATTTAGCGTGAGTCCAAAACTTATTCATAGTTCTACCCCTTTTTACCTCCTCTTCCCTTTTTAATTTGCTGTAACTTAGGTGTTAATAGCAATGTTATAGCATTCCATAGTTAAATCATGTCAAACAGAATCATAAATTTGCTTTCATAATCAACCCCCATTCTGACTCCTTGACATTGTCTCCCTTTAATCTCCCTCACCCATTTAGAACACCCCCCCCCAAACTCTTAATCTATTTGCTTTGCCAACCAGCTCAGCACCCCTGGGTTTCATTTACCAAGAAACAAAGAAACAAATAACACTGCATCAAGAAGGTGATCCCCAGTCATGAAATATTTCTGAGATATACCCTAATATGATCAAGCATAATCAACATATAGCAGAATGATCTTCTCAGGATGGCCAGGATAATATGTATCTTAAACAGCATGCAGGACATTAATGTAGCAAGGCCTCGTTTCTTGTCCAGCCAACAGAATGCCACTCTTGGTTCAGTTTTCTTCTGTTTCCTCAGACATCATATATGTTCTGACTTAAGTCCTTGGGTTGCAAGTGCATGTAAGGTAGAATCCAGTTCACCTCGTAGAGTTCCTGAATGGGAACTCACGTAAGAAACCTCTGGAGCATGCTGCGCCCTCAGAAGACACAGGATTCAGTGTTCCAGGATTCCATAGAACCACCCTCCACCCCCTGCCTTGAGTTCCCAGGATACCTCCAGAAGTCCTAGGTTAGGAATTGGCAAACTCTTGAGATCGAAGAATGAATCCTGTTCCTCCTAACCATTTTAAAACCACTTAAGAGGCTTAAATATGTTTTTTTTCAAACCAATGAAGTCACCGTGATCTGAAATAATAACTTTCAAATGTTTTCAATGTTACTTCACAGCCTCATGTTCACACTGAAACAACCCCACATGAATCGCAAGCTGCAGTTTGCCAAACACTGCGCTAGGTGAATTCTGCTTATCTGCTGCACACCACTAAAGACACTCACCATTGAAAGTTCCTGAAAGCATCCTCAGCCACTCCTCCCTCCTCCTATGAGTAAGTTTCATCCTACTGACAGGACTGACTCCTTCTCTGGGGGGACCTCACCCCAGATCCACATGGCAGCCACTCAGCAGAGAGCATCCTCTCCTCTCCCAACCTTTCGATCCCAGTTGTCAGGAGGAACCCATCAGCCAAGTGACTTCCACTATACTTTGCTGGAGTGGGTAAGGTGTGATTCATTCGCATGGGTACAGCTCTCTACCAGACTGTCTGTCCCCAACCAGAAGACTGGATGCCCTATAAGCTTGAACTTGTGTTCATTCTGCTGCTTGTTCATATCACAGTGGACTCATACAGTGTTTGTAATTTTGTGCTTACCTAACTTTGCTCAGCATAATGGCTTACAAATCCCTCCACTTGCTGACATGTTTCATAGTATCATTACTATGTTTTAAGGATGACAATATTCTATTGTATGTGTACCAGAGTTATTTTTAATCCACTCTTCTATTGTTTCTAACTTCTTTCTATTGTGAACTATGCTGTGAACTTATTTCTTTTGGGTATATTCCTAGTAATGCTGTTGCTGGAACATATGGCATTTCAACTGCCATCGGTATTGCCATATCACCTTCTCCAATGGCTGTATGTACCTACGAATCCACTAATAGTGTGTAAGTGTTCCTATCTCACCACACTCTCTCCAACATTTTGGTTTTCAGTTTTTAAAATTGCGCTATAGTTATGGGTCTTAAGTGGTGTTTCATGTTTGTTTTGATTTGCATTTCCTGGACAGCTAATGACTGGGAGCATTATTAGTCATTCGAGTATCATCCTTTGTGAATTGTCTGTTCAGTGTTCAGGTCCTTTGCCCACATTTCCAGAAGGCTATTAGATTATTTCCTTGCCATTAGTTCCTTGTCTGTTATGTCACTATTAAATATTCTTTTCCAGTTTGGGGGTTCTCTTTTTACTCTTTTATTGAGTCTTTCAATGTGCACAAGTGTTTTATATTTAATAGGTCCCACTCATCTACTTATCTTCTATGGAGTGTGTTTCCTTTGTTATTTCTAATAGCCTGTGTAGTCCTTACAATAGGGCTCCTAGCTTTGCCCCAATTTTCTCATTGGTGATCCTAATAGCTTTGGGCTTTACATGTAAGTCTGTTAACCACTTTGAATTGGTTTTAGTACATGAAGTGAGAAATAGACTTTGTGTCATTCTTCTGCATGTGTAACTCCAGCATTTTCAACACAATTTATTGAAGAGGCCACCTGATTCCCATTTATTATTTTTTGCCTTTTTCAAAGTCATTTTCTGAGCAAAAATATAAATAAAAAGGTATAAATAAAAATACATGAATATGTAAATGTATAATTATATAAATATAGGTATATTTGTCTATACATGTACATATATGTAAAACAATAAGGAAGCAGATGAACTTTGGCCCTCTACTTAAATCTTACTCAATACAAGAATGGTTTGTTCTAATAATGTGGCCTTGTATGATCCTCACCTTTTCAATATGATCCCTGAAGACAAAATGGGTGCATGACAAATTTGGTGAAGCAAGCTGATGGTGCCAGACTGTTAAAAAATATAGCTTCTGGGGGCTTGTGGCCATTAATCGGGGAAGCAACAACGCCCAATGGGATGAAGCACACATCACCTTTTTCTGCATTCTGCATGCAAATTGAATGCCATTGTAATCATGAGGTGTCAATGGGAATAGGTATCAGAAGTTCAAAAACAGCCAATCAAATGGACGTGAAGACAGTGGACAAAGTGGAGACCCAAAGACAATTGGACAGATTATCACAAAGAGGTCATGTGGTATGGAATGAGGAATTCTGGGTGAGGCATAGTGCTGAAGAAACACATAACTGTCCTCTAGTTTTTTAAGGCTTAGGTTTCACCTCATTAATAATGCTAGACTCATATGTGTCCATATATAATTAGGATGATAAGACACAAGAATGTCAGGATGGATAACCCTTCAGGAGAAGCAAGGAGAGTAATGATTCCCTGAGGAGACAGCAAAATGGTCAGAAAGAGGGGAATTCTTTTTTGAAAACTGTGTTATTGAGTGTCCAAGTGTTTGTTTTTGCTTTTTGTTCTTCCTTTTGTTGATTTCCAGTTTTATAGTGTTCCAGTCAGAGATGGTTTGAATGACTTCGATGTGCTTGGGTTTTCTCAAGCTTAACTGCTTCCCAGCATGTGGTCTATTTTCTAGTATGAGCTGTGTGCATTGGAGAAGAATGTATATTTTTGTTGTGGTTGTTGTTGCTTGGAGAGTTTTGAAAATATCTAGAAGGTCGAGTTCTTCAATTGTATTTCTCAGTTCCTCAGTTTCTTTATTGAGTTTCTTACATATTGATCTATCTTTCTTTGAGACAGATACATTAAAATCACCTATTATAATTGGTGGTTTCTCTTTAGGATTTGGTTGGAGAATTTTGAGGATCTTTGTTTGGGTGTATATATTTAATACAACTGTGTGTGTGTGTGTGTGTGTGTGTGTGTAAGGAGATACTTTGTCTATTGATCGCTTGAGCCTTATGTAATATCTATCTTTACTTCTCATTATATCATGTACCTTAAAATCTATTTTGTCAGAGATTTGATTTTACTTGATTGCCATGAGTTTGTTAAATTTTTGCCACCCTTTGGTTATCAGTCTATTTTTGTCTGCAAATTTGAGATGTGTCACTTGAAAGTAGCAGATCAGTGAATTTTGTTATGCAACCAGTCTGCTACTCTTTTTTTAATATGTGTGTTTAAACCATTAGTATTCAGAGTAATTATATCTAAATGTAAATCTAAATGTTGTTATCTAGTAATATTGATGGTTGATATTTTCCTTTCTTCTTCTTTATAGGGTGATATGTGTGTGTGAAGTTTATTCTTGTCTTTATTTCTCTGTTGTATATGTAATGTTTGGGTACCATTTCCAGTGTGTTGGTTTCTAGATGGTGTTACATCCTCTGGTGGTTTCATGTTTGACTACCATGCCTGTGGCTTTTCTGTCCTTAAGGAACTGTAAAATACTTTTCATAATGGTAGAGGTTTTTAAAAAAATTATCTAAATTTTACCTTATTTCAGAAAACTTTTATTTCTTTTTCAAATTTGATGGAGAGTTCTTGGATTGTGATTATTGCCCTTCAATTTTCAGCATACTTTGCTCCACTTTCTTCTTTCTTGCATGGTCTCTAAGGAGAGTTCTGAGCTTATTTTATGTTTACCTTTATATGTGACTGCTTTTCTCTCCCTAGTTTCTCTCCTATAATTTGACTACTATATGTCTTGATATGGTTTTTGAGGGGTTTTTATCTAATTGCCATTGTCTCTGCTTACTGAATGTTTATCATCAACTCCTTTGTGATATTGGGGAAATTTTCTTCCAAGAATTCCCTTACTGTTTAACTGTAGGCTTATTTCTTTCTTTGTGTTCAAGCATCCCAATCATTAGAATATTATTTTGCTTCATGGAATTCCAAATCCTCCTCAGGCTTTCTTCAGATTCTTTTGTTACTTTAGTTGATTGTTTCTCTACTTTGCTGAATTCTGCTTTGCTATCCTTGAGGCTACTGATTCAGTTTTCCATTTATTCCATTTTAGTGAGTTCATTCACCTTTTTATTTCTGCTCCATCCTGGATTTCTGTTCAATATGAGGATTTTAGTATCTCTATTTTTTTCATATTTTCAGACTAGAGACCTTAATTTTTGTATGGTCCTAAACAATATTCTTGTGCATTCTTTTTTGGGCAGTTCAAGGTCTGCTTTTTGTGTATACTGTAGGGTTTGAATCATCTTCGGTATTTCATTTTTATTCCTCTAGATTTTTACGCTAGCTGCTGGTATTGCCTGTTGTTTGTCTCACATTTGGGTTGAGCTGAAGGTGGTGCATAGTCTTTTGAGATGTGGAGATGGGGAGGTGCTGGCTCTTTTGGTGCAGGGAGAATCAGATAGGTGCCGGAGAAGGTGTTGTGTGTAGATGAGGGAGATGGGCCAGTTGGATATGTAGGAGGACTGGGATATAGGTGCTCAGGTATAGGTTCTAAGTGGTGGCATTAATCACAGGAAACCTGCCTGTTAAGTAAGTTAACTTTTAGTGAGTGAGAGAGGAGGGTTACTGGAGATGCCATTTTATTTGGTAAATTAAAGGAGAATGTGTGCCACTGAGGTGGAGGGACCAAGTTCAAGAGATTCTGGTGGATTCTTGCACAACTCAGAACTATCTACAGCCGACATGTGGTCCTAGGGTGGAAATGAGATATTTTAGTGGATGCCCCAGGGAAGAGGAACTTCTAATCAGATGTCAGTCTGGGTAGGGCTATGGTCTCCAGCTAACAAACTACCTTGCTTGAGATGGGAAAACCACAGAGAAACCCAGAAATACCAGTTCTGTTTCCCCTGGAGGGCCAAGGAGTTTTGGTCTTCTCTTCTCTTAATAAATAAGTAACTAAATAAGTAAATAAATGGAACAAATCTAATAACTTCCTGGAGCCTGCTGTGCTTAAGGTTCCAGCCGTACCTCTGTCTCCCAGGTGCTGGATCATGCTCCAACTAGCTAGGGCTATCCATCTGCAGAGCCCTGTCACATCCCTGCCACCAAGAGTGGCAGCTGGGTCTCAGGTAGGGATGATCCCTAATGGAAACTTTACTCCATGTGCCACCACAGCTTCCAGTGTCCACCACCTCCAGCAGTCTGCAGGGGTACCCATGGCATGCCCCTTGAGGGGTAGACTGTTCTTGGCCTCTTCCCCACAAGGGCGAGCCACAGAACAGAGGCTGGAGGACAATGGGGAAACACTGGGAGTTCCCCCTCCACAGACAGGGGAGGCCAAGCCCAGGAGGGTGCTGTAGAAGGAAAATGTGTGCTAGATGAGCACAGCTCCCCAGAGAAGAACTGTCAAAACCACCCTGAGGTGAAGTGAGACCAGACTTGTATTCCAGGCCCCCAATGTGGCCTCTTCACCCATAAATATGGTGACCACATAGTGAGATCTTCCTACAGGACCTACATTGGTGCCATCTTCCCAGAAGCCCTTATGCTATTCCTTTCAGTGAATCCTTTGCACTGTTCTCTGCGTATCCTGTGCTCCTGGGTCCGCCTCCTCTGCTCTCACTAACATCCTCTTGGATGGCCTAATGATTTTTGACTCTTTTTAGCTACCTTTCTTTTGACTTAATCTAGTTAACCGAAAAAAGAAAACAGAAGAATAACTCACTTCCATAAAGCCACTTCTGACTCACAAGACTGGATATAACTGACCCTTTTGGATTTTCAAGAGAGCGAATCTGAGAGCAAAAAAAGGCTCATTTTCCCCCCAGAGGGCAGCTTTTGCTTTTAAACTGCTGAGTAACCATTAACCACTCTGCTACCGGAGCTGCTGCTAATTAAACGAAGCAAAAATTCTCTAAAGTCCTTCAGGTCTCCTTGAATAAAACAAGGAAATTTGAGTGTCTTTTGAATTCTTATCTGTTCAGTTTCAGTTGTTAAACTAATGGCAAATAAATACTACTATAGATTCTAAGATCTCAATTCCTGATGAATTCAGATTTCAAAATTGTAATTTAGCGGAGGGTTTTCCTCCACACACGAACAAAGTTGTTTCCTTATTATTATTATTAAACCATTTTATTGGGGGCTCATATAACTCTTATCACAATCCACACATACATCCATTGTGTGAAGCACTTTGTACATTTATTACCCTTATTATTCTCAAAAGAATTGCTTTCTACCTGAGCCTCTGGTATCCACTCCTTATTTTCCCTCTTGCTCCCTACTCCTCCTTCCCCATGAATCCTTGACAATTTATAAATTATTATTTTTTCATATCTTACACTGTCCAACATCTCCCTTCACAAGTTTCTCTGCTGTCCATCCCCCATGGAGGAGCTTATATGTAGATTCTTATAAGCTCTTCCCCCTTTCTCTCTCACCTTCTCTCCACCCTCCCAGTATCACCATTCTCACCACTGGTCCTTAGGGGTTTATTTGTTCTGGGTCCCCTGTGTTTCTAATTCCACTTCTTACTTATACCAGTGTACATCCTCCAGTCCAACCAGATTTGTAAGGCAGAACTGGGATCATGATAGTTGGGGGGGGCAGAGGAAGAAGCATATAAGAACTAGAGGAGGGCTGAGCCATGGTGATGTACTGGTTGTGTGTGGGACTGCAGCCCATGGGGTGGGCAGTTCAAATCCAGCAGCAGTATGAGCAAAGATCCTACTCCCACCAGAGGGCAGTGATGCCCCCCCACACACAAAAAGAACTAGAGGAAAGTTGCATGCTTAATTGTTGTTACACTGTACCCTGACTGACTCACTTCCTCATCCTCACCCTTCTATAGGGTATATCCAGTTGCCTATAGATAGATTTTGGGTCCTGTGTTAGTCTGGATAGACTAGAGAAACAATTCATAGACATACATATGGATACAAGGGTATGGTTTTATAAGCAAGAGGAATAGGACATTAAGAAAGCATCCCAACCAAGTCCCAATCGAAAGTCATAAGTCCTATATTAGCCCCTATGCCTGATACCAGTCTATAATGTCTCCGCCTGACTCACAAAGTCACAGGCCGGTGGGTGCAGAGTCCCAGTGCTGGCAGGGGTCTCCCATAGCTCCTTACTTCCAGGACTCAGGGTCTATCAACAGCATCCAGCGGTGGTAGAGGCAACTCAGCCCTGGCAGGGCTCTCCACATGACTTTTTCAGCTTCAGAGGTCTGGTTCCATCATGGTAAGTCCATGTGACTTCTCCTCTGACTTCTTCAGCTCCTAGCATGCTGCCATCTTGTCTTGTCCGTAGTTCGTTGTGTCTGAGACTCACTCTCAATAACTGGGGAGATAACTTCTTATCTCCATGAGGGAAATATTGCGAGATTTCCCAGAAATCTCAACAGAAAGTCATGCCTATATGGAGGCCTCATTGGCTACTCAATGGCTATCTCCAGATTAACAGGCTAGACTTCACCCCTACATCTCAATCATGAAATTCACATAAGCACATGTCCTCCACAGACCACCCCTTGTTAATTTCCCACTTTCTAATAACATTGTAACCATATGTAACTTTCAAATAAACCATAAAATCATATCTATACCTAACACAATAAAACTAAAATGCATACAATTCAACATGTATCACTATCATTTAAAAATAACATTCAATAAGTGAACAAAACGAAATATATCCCTTGCCTTATAATTGCAGCTACATAATATCTACACCTTGATCCTATAATCCTATGAATATATATTCCCCCATCCATGAGAGTTTGTAAGCCAACCACCTTGTGCATTTATTCCCCCATTTTGGGTATCTAATTTCTATATTGCCCACTTGCATCAACCCAAAGTTCTGAGGAAACAATCATTTCTTTCAACATGAAGAATCTTCATTTCAGTTGGAATCTTGTGAAGTATGCATCCATTAGCAAAGTCAAATCAGGACAGGCCATCCATAAAGTCAGCAGCAATATGCACCAGTTCACAGACTCAAATCACTTCTCTTCCTCTGGTCAGGTTCTGGTCAACTCAATGTAGGCTGTCTAACAGACTCACCAGGGTATTCATTGGTCACCTTCCCTTTTGACCATGGTCCTATAACAAATTCTCAACACGCCTAGCTCTCTCATGCTAGGTCATGAACTTCAGACCAGTCAACCTGCTCTTGCCTTCTCTATTTCCTGTGAACCAAGTCCACTGGTGTCAGTGGCCAAACTCAACCCTCCTCTATTGCTGCAGCTCTCCTACTTCTACTCATAAAGTATATCTTAGATGGTCACCTAACAAGCATTTCAGCCTGCCACAGGCTTCCTTTAACATTCAGTTCCAGTGAGGAGATAACTTCATGGTTCCAGATTCCTTTGCTTCTGAAAATAATCACTAGTCAAGATTTTCCAAAGAAACAGACTTCATTCTTCTTCAATGGTCAGTCACACCTTCTCTCAGAATGCAAATATCCTGAGTACTCCAAAATATTGGGTGGGGCTAATTTCTTCAGAGAAGTCTTTCTAAGTGTGGCCTAAACCCATCTAAGGACAAGGTGGTGCTAATATTTTCAGAGATGTCTTTGAAGCTGAGTCCTAAACCCTCTAGAGGTCAATGCTTGGCTTGAAGCAACTGGATTTACAATCTCTATTTTCATATTTCCCAATAAACATTTTTATACATCCTTATATTTACAATAATAGGCATAATAAATCAGTATAAACAGCAAAGTTAGAAATTAAATTTAGTTCTTAAAACAGTCAAGATCAATGCTTACTAAGCTTATCTATATCCTTATCTAAACTACAGTTTACACAAAAATATGGAATTAGGTCCCTGAAGGCATCAAAACAGATCCCTGCTTTCGTTCAGGCATTCTAGCCTTCTTAACCATTGTACTTGAGCAGAATAGGTTCTGAGATATTCAAATAGCAGTTTTTACCCCTGAGATCAAGATATACATTAGCAACATTCATTTATATAGGAATAACAAAAGACAGCATCCAAACAAAATAATCAAAACTTGAACTTTCCATATGGTTTCCAGAAAATAACTCAGTAAACTGTAAGGACATAGGTGACTTCTGGCTAGCCAAAGAAGCAACAATACCATGAAGCAAAAGTCAATCAAGCATCTACCCTTCATCTTTATGATTTGTTTCTCCAGTATCCCACTCCTGGTAGCATAATGTGTTAGTCTGGGTAGACTAGAGAAACAATTCTTAAACATGCATATGGATATAAGGGTATGGTTTATATACAAAAGGAATAGGACATTAAGAAAGCATCCCAACGCAGTCCAGTTGAAAGTTATAAGTCTGATATCAGCCCGTATGCCCGATACCAGTCTATAAAGTCTCCTTCCAACTCATGAAGTCACAGGCCAGTGGGTGCAGAGTCCCAGTGTTGGCAGGGTCTCCCCATGGCTCCTCACTTCCAGGGCTCAGGGTCTATCAACAGCTTCCAGTGGTGGCAGAGGCAATTCAGTGCTGGCAGGGCTCTCCACATGACTTTTCTAGCTTCAGAGGTCTGGTTCCATCATGGTACGACTGTGTGGCTTTTCCTCAGGCTTCTCCAGCTCCTGGGACATTGCCTTATTGTCTTGTCCATAGTTCATTGTGTCTGAGACTAACTCCCAATAACTGGGGAGATAGCTTCTCATCTCCATGAGGGAAATAACTCGAGATTTCCCAGACGTCTCAGGAGAAAGCCATGCCCACATGGAGGCCTCATTGATTACTCAATGGCTATCTCCCCACCCTGCACAGTCCCCTTCATTATTAATATAATCTTCAAATATGTGTTAGTCTGGGTAGACTAGAGGAACAAATTTCATAGAAACACATATAGATATAAGGAAAAGGTTTATATACAAGAGGAACAGGATATTGAGCCCAGTCCAGTTCAAAGTCATAAGTCCAATATTAACCCATATGCCTGAAATCAGTCTATAAAGTCTCCTTCCGACTCATGAAGTTACAGGTCAGTGGGTGCAGAATCCCAGTGCTGGCAGGGGTCTCCACATGGCTTCTTGCTTCAAGGGTTCAGGGTCTATCAACAGCAGAAGTAACTCATCGCAGGCAGAAGTGTCCATGTGGCCGCCCCAGCTTCAGAGGTCTGGCTCCATCACGGCAAAGCTGTGTGGTCTCTCTGCCAGCTCCTCCAGCTTCTCAGACGCTGACATCTTGTCTTGTCCGTGATTCACCATCTCTCAGACTAACTCCCAACCACTGGGGAAGATAGCTTCTGATCTTCACGAGGGAAATATTGCAAGATTTCCCAGAAGTCTCAGGAGAAAGCCACACCCACATAGAGGCCTCACTGGATACTCAATGGCTATCTCCAGATTAACAGGCTAGACTCCACCCCTACAATTCAGTCATAAAATTAACATGAGCACATGACTTCCACAAGTAGCATTAGAAGACAAAATTACCATGGTACAAAAACAGGAAAAGACTTTTCCTGTATTTTTGTGACTTAATAAATTGTATTATGCCACAAAATTACTTTTGTGATATAATAAATTATGTTATGCCACAGTTGATACTCAAACAAAGAAAATTCAGTTACCAAGAATCATATTCACAAGGTCAATGGGACATCACCTTCGTACACTACAGAAAAACAGCAAAATTGTTATGCAATTCAAGTTTAGTGAGGAAAGAATTCTTTGAATGAGTTATAATAAGATAACTTTTTACACTTAGATCATCTGAGCTAACAATATTTCAAAAACATGTCAAACAATGGAAAGTACCAATATTTTATTACAACCAGTAGGCAAAGAGCTAAGACATTTAAAAATATAACTAAAACTAAGAAACTTAGAGACCAAGATAAATGTTCATCTGCTTTAAAGGACTTACTGTACATAAAGATAAGCTGCACTACCTCTAGTCAGAGTAAGTTCAATTAGGACAATGTCTTTATGTTCTGAACGTCCTGGTTTTGTTTCAAAAAAGAACTTTGCCTAACACACTATCCTATGGGGCCACTATGAGTTAGAATCCACTTAATTGCATTAAGATACTGATAGTTCATACTACTTTCAATATTCTTTACCAGCACTTTAATTCAAATGTACTGATTCCTCTTTGTTTTTTCTTAGTTGTTATCCAACTTTCACATACATATGAAATGATAGAAAATGTTATTAATTGGGACAATCACAACTTATCCTTAAAGTTACATCTTGCTTTTTAATATAAAAATCCTATGCAGAAGATTTCCTCAGTGAAATATTTCTTTGATATCTTGACTGCCCTTCCATCAGCATTGATTGTGGAAACCAGCAAGATGAAATACTCAACAACTTCAATATTTTCTATTTATCATGATGTTATGGTACTCCAGATATGAAGATTTTTATATTCATTACATTGAGTTGCAATGCATACTTAAGGCTGCAGTCATTGATCTTTAATAGCAAATGCTTCAAGTCTTCCTCAATTTCAGCAAGCCAAAGTGTCATCTGCATATCTTGAGTTGTTAGTGAGCCTTTCTTCAATCCTGATGTCATATTATTTTTACATAATTCACTTTCTCAGATTATCTCTTTAATAAACAAACTGAATACTTATGGTAAAAGAATACAACCAAGTAGCATCCTTTTTTTTATTTTAAACCATGCAGTATATATATATATATATATATATATATATATATAT
>PVJH01021222.1:0-39094 GCA_004026705.1 Nesogale talazaci
GGGGTGGGTGCAGTGCTCCAGGGGGTCTGCCACTGTGTTGCATGAGGAGGACATGCCCAGGCTGGGCAGGGAAGGAATGAGGCTGGGGGAAGGGGAGCTAGTTCTTGTCCTGGAGGTAGGGTGCAGAAGAGTTGGGGTCTGAGGCTGTGCCTTCTGTATCCTCTGACCTTGTGGAGCCAGCCTGCAAGGTCCTACCCAGGGACACACGCATGCACACATCTTTCTGTCCACTGCCCCCCCCCCCGCCCTGTTGCCATTGGTTACATACACAGCCGCTGCCTAGCAACCACCCAGGAGTCTGCCTTTCCCAACAAGAGCCCTGCCCCAGCCCCAGTAACAGGGGAAGCCAACCTCTGCTTCCAGCTTACACATCTGCGGACTGGTGTCTGCCCACTGGTCATCTGTCGGGGGCAGGCCCAGTCACCCGGAGCTGTGCTGCCGGCCTGCTCTCTGCAGGACCGGATCCATGTGGCTGGGTCCCCAGACCCTCTCCCATCCACCACAGCTGGGACCCACCTTCCACACGGCTCGTGCACTGATGTCCCTTCTGTTCCTTGCCACCCCCTCCCCAGAAGTCCCCAGGACAGGGACTGCCTCTCCTGCCCTCTGTGACCTAGCGCGTGGGCTCAGTGAAAGGGCCTTCGGACTTCTCCCTAACCTGGCAGGCCTCCTCCACCCCTCCTTCACCTGGGGTGGTGGGGGGGGGGGAGAAGGAAGGGGGAGGTTTCCCCAGGCTCTTTGACCCTCCTCTACCCCGCTCCTGTTGCTAAGAAGCCTGAGCTGTTCCTGGAGTTCCTCTTACCCAGCACCCTCTCCTGGGGCTGTGCCCAGTCCCCAGGGCCGAAGGCGGCACTTACTTACCTTGACTGGGGAGGTGGGTCTCCTAACCTGGTCACTGCTGTTCCTGCCCCAAGACCCCACCCCAGGACTCCTACAGCTGCCCTGACCCCTGACCCCCATCTATCTTGCTAGGCCACCAGGGGGATGGGGTGGCACGCCACAGAACAAGCCAGTTCCGAGTCCTTGGTGGCAGGGCTGGTGCAGGACCACCCCCTCACTCGTGCCCCCTCCCTGAGTCGCCCTCTGGCCACACGGGGAGCTCCTGAAATGACCCGTGCCTGATGCCAAGTTCAGAGACGCCGAGCTTGGGAAAGAGTGCCTCGGAGAGAGGCACAGAGAGGGGTCCCGAAGGGGGAGGCATCTGAGGATGGGGTCCCCCTGGGTGCCGAGGCAAAGGAGAGGGGGGAAGGTTCTCGATGGAGCAGAGAGAGGGGCATGTGCAGCATAGCCCCTACCCGGGAGCTCCTCCAGGGGAGGGAGGCTCGAGGGCTGGGTCCAGGCAGAGGAAGAGGGACAGACGGCCCCCCAGGCCCAGGCGGTGGGAGTCAATGGGAGGATGTCAGCGCTGTTCTGGCGTCGCTCCCTAAGGAGCCCTGGTGGCGCGGAGGCAAGGTCCTCGGCTGCTAACCCAGAGGTCAGCAGTGTGAGCCCACCCGCTCCTCCATCGCCCTGCCCTGATCGGTGACAGCGCAGAAAACCACACGGGGCCTTCTGCTGTGTCACGTGGAGTCACTGCCAGCCGGGTTTTCTCGCACTACTGAGGCTCTAGGGGAGGAGGCGGCCTTGTCCGTGGAGGTGGGAGGTCATCTTGTCTCTACCTTACTTCCAAATGGCTCGGCCAAGTGACCGTAGCATCGTGTACAGAAAGGGTTAGCAGTTGATCTGGCGGAAGGCGGTTTGGTTATTGGGTTATTCTGGCCATCTTTCCGTAGGCTTGAGCTTTTGTTGCGATTGGGGATAAAGCACCCAATACCCAGAGCTTAGGCTCTCAGAACCTCGCCCTGCCGGACCCAAACCTGGCCTCAGGAAGGGAGGAGGCATCCTTGCTTCTACCAGACCCTGGATGGGGGTGGGGGTGGCCCACCTGTGGGGAGGGGGGGCTTGGAAGCTGTGACTAGGCCTGCCAGCAGGGCCCTGTGCATCAGCATCCGCTTGTTCCCCACCCTTACTCTTGTCAAACCACGTCCTACCCGCAGGCAACGCGGGACGTGGTGCTGAGCCGGACGCCGGAGCAGAAGGAGGACCGGACGGCAAGCCTGAAGAATGCGGCGGCCATCTACGACCTCCTGAGCATCACTCTGGGCAGGAGGGGCCAGTACGTCATGCTCTCAGAGGTGCGGCGCGGCTCAGGAAGGGGGTCAGACGGGGGCCCCCTCGGTCCCTTCCCCGCCTCCTCCACCAAGCTGCGCGGCTGTTTTGGGAGACCCAGGGTGGCCAGGGCCTGCCCTGTTTTCAGCACTGAGCTAGCTGCCCTCCGCTGGACGTTTTGAGTTGTGGAGTGATTTGCTTTGGTCCCTGTAGACTAGAGAGAAGGGAACAGAATGCTGCCCCCCTCACCCCCAATTACTGCAGAGGAAGCTGGTATGGGAGTCCACCTCCCAGCAGGGGTCCGAGGCAGGGTAGTGGGCCAACAGCGCCCAGGACAAAGCTGCCTTGGCCGCATGCCTCTCCGGGGTGGGCACTCCCGCTGCCACCAGGACTTGGCACATTTTGGAGTCTTTCCGCACAGGCTGGGATTGAAGGGTGGGCCTGAACCAGCCTATGGAGGGTTTAGAAGAATTCACTTCATCAGTGGGTCGGTGACATCTGTCTGCCAAGCCCTGAACCTGAGAGGAGTTCTCACGTGATCCTGGGCTGGATTTGGCCCCCTCAAGATTGCCTGGAGCAAGCTGCGGCCCAGACAGGTGCCGTCTTTGCCTGAGACTACACCTGGGTGCCTTGTGTAAGCGCAGGCCTTTGTGTTCTTAAAGTGTGTGCTAGACAGGGGGCGGGGGAGTTGGTCTGTACCCCTGCCCTGCACCCACCCCACCCAATAGGGCCTGTACTGTCAGCTCTGTCTTGAAGACTGGCCCCTGCCTCACTCTCTCAGACCGTGTCTGTAGTCTCCTGGGCAGAGGGACCACCAGAGCCAGGCTGGGGAGTTTTCTGTGGTTGGTGGCAAGGAGGACAGCAGGCTGGGTGCTCCCCACGGGGTGACTGTAGACAAGTAAGACAAGCGTCCTCATCTGTACACGGGGGCAGTCAGAGCCCACCCCTTGGTGTGAGCAGACCCTACCAAGAGCCTGGCACCCACACCAGGCGCCATCTGAACACACAGGAGCTGGTACGAGTTTTACCCCATGTCTGGATGTTGAGAGCACTTTCGGAAACCTCCGTTCGCTCTTGGCACTCCCTGGCAGCGTGTGGGGTGGGCAGCAGCTTTTACATGTTCAGTCACGCAGCCCATCGGGGTCTGGGCTCGCCGTTGGCTGGCAGGATGGGCTTCCTGGAGCCTCCTTTGGGAACTGGTCACCCCTGAAGGTCATGGGAATTGGCTGGGTGGGCCAGCCTGGTGTGCCTGTGTAATGGACTCTCCTCTCTCCTCCCCCTCCAGTGCCTAGAACGAGCCATGAAGTTTGCATGTGGGGAGTTTCACCTCTGGTACCAGGTGGCCCTCTCCATGGTAGCGTGCGGGAAGGTAAGGCCCAGGGCTGCTGGCAGCTTGACCGTCATCCTCAGTCTCTCCCTAGTGGGGAGCGAGGTGCCTGAGAGGTGGGTGGGGGCAAAGTGTTAGCCCCCAGCTCATTCTTATTCCCTATGTGTGTGTATTGGGGGACACCAGGGCCCCCCCGCGAGCTATGGGGGGAGGGTGTCTGTGGACGTTTTTCTGTAAGCATGTGTGTACACATGGGATAGCCCCTTTTCTGCTGGTGAATCAAGGGCCGCAGGGGACAGCTGTGTCACTCTGAAGAGGCTTGTGGACTCACTCAAGCCGTAGCTCTCTCCTGGAAAGGCGGCCTGCTGGGGACCCGGGACCTGCCAGGAGTAATGGGCATGGCAGAGGGGGCTGTGTCAGGACGAGCCCTGCCAGAGCAGGCGACCCAGGTAGCTGGGGCTTGCACAGTGCTCCATGCAGCAAGCCGCACCCCCTCCTCCCCCCTTTTATGGCCCTTGGCTCCTCCTCAGGCCAGCGTTACACTTACATAAGCCTCTATTTTCAGCTGTGGCCCAGAAGGAGAGTCTGGCCGGGGCTGGGTGCTGAGGGCGTGGGGGGCCAAGGCTGCTAGGCACCCAGGGAAGAAGGGTGGCATGAGTGGGCAGATTGCTGCCAAGGCCGTAAAAGCACACCCCCACCCCCTTCCCCTGCCGTGGCTAGGGGAGTTTTTCCCTGCCCATCTGTGCGTCTCTGGTCTCTGAGGAGGTCCCCCCTCCAAGCTTGACAATGCCCCCACCTCAGCAGAGGCCAGGCCCAGTGGGGAGGAGAGCCAGCAGGGGCTGCAGCCCCCTAAGGGGAAGGCTCTTCCCTTCACGCCCTTCCTGCTGCCGATCAGGGTTCAGCGCAGTCTCCTCTCAAGGATCAGGGAGGAGGCAGAACACAGAGGGCAGGACCCCAGCCCCCTCCCCCCACCCCAGGAGCCATCCTGTTCAGGAAGAGGAGAGGGGGCTGCTGCGTCTTGCGCGCCTAAGCTCAGGGGTTGGGGCTGAGGGGGTGGGGTGTATGGGACAGAAGGGGTGGGGCTTACAGTGCCAGGCCCCAAGGGCAGAGCTGTTCGGAAGAAGGACAACCCTAATTTCTCTGTCCCAGCGTCACAGAGAGCCAAGGCAGGGGGCCCAGGCAGCTGGTCAGACCTCCTTTAAGGAGCAGAGGAGAACCTGGGACCCCAGAAAAATGGGACATGCACAGAGGTTGGCTTTCCTTTCTGGGGCTCCTGGAAGCCCCAAGGATCGGAGAAGTACCACCTCAGCCTGGTTGGCGAGGGGTCTCCTCCCTCCTCCTCCTCACTGCGAATCAGGCAGGTTCAGAGAGGTGCAGACAAGGCCTGGCTGCACACAAGAGCCCCGAGCCCTGCCAGGCCCACTGCAGACCAGCCGTGTGGCATAGCACAGGCCTCGAGGAGCCCTGTGTGTACAGCTGTCAGAGCCGGAACAGGGTTTGGGGGGCTGGCTTTCTCAGAACTAGGCTGCCGACCTTCCTTCCCAGGGGCCTCTTGATAGAACCATCCCTTCCACTTCACTGCCGGGCGCACATGCGCGCCACCTGAGGCGGGCACCACAAGGTGAGCTTCCCAGTAGGCGGTTAAGAAAACCTGGGGTGGAGTTGATCGGGGAGTTTCTGGTGTGTCCGGCAGTCCCAGGCAGGAGGTCCTAGGTCACATTCAGTGCAGTAGGAGATTGTTCTAGGAGCATCGTCCCCGGAACTTTCCTGGTTGTTCCAGAGCCCTGGGAGGAGGGGGGCCAGACCCTGTCCTTGCCAGGAGCCTGGGGTGAGAGGCGGAGGTCTGTGGCAGCCGGTGTGGGCAGCAGGCCACCCTCCGTGAGATGGGCCCCTCTTGCTGCTTCCTGCTCCATTGACTGTGTTGCTAGGCAACCAGCATGCCAGGGACAGAGCGCTAGATGGCTGCTGCTCTGGCTGCAGGGTCCTTAAATAGCTGGGTCTCTGTGGGAGCGGGCTGTACAGGGTGGGGGCTTGAGCCCCAGATCTTTGAGCTCAAAGGTCAGCAGCCCAGGAGCGCACACCCAGGGGTGTGGTCCAAGAACTCCTGGTGAGGGGGCCAGGAAACCCCTCCTGCCACTGCCTCCCGTCTTCCTCATCCTTCCCCTAGGGGCCATGGGTGGTACTGATAGGAAGGGGGTGTTAAGGGGGTGTAGAGGGCCCACGCACACACCTCCCTGCTGCTGCCACACCGGACCTCATCTCCTGTTGGCTCCCACGCCCTCACGCACGCAGCACTGAGCCTCTTGTGCTGAGAGCCAGGAGGGAGGAGGCATTTGTCCTCGTGAGCAGGAACCAGGGCGTCTGTGGAACCTTCCTGCTGTGACTCCACACCTCACTCACGGAGCCGAGGAGGCCCTGGATGAAAACCCCTGGAGTTGGCCTTGCAAGCCTCTGCTGCCAGGCTGGAGAGCCCAGGAAACCCACCTCCTAGGCTTGTGCATATTCACTCCTGGCATCTTGCCACCACCGAGGGAAGGGGCTAGCCAGAGAGAGGCCAGGGTCCTGGGGGCATGGCAGGCCCAGTCCCAAATGGAGTGCCATGGATGATGGGATTCCCAATCTGCTCTCTGCTCAAGTGGCCCTCCGGGGCAGCGAAGCCAGAATAAGGTCTTATTCATGACAACCCAGCCCACAGGAAAGGCCCCAAACACTGACCCACTGCCGGCAAGGGGGCTCCCACCCCAAGAGACCCTGGGTAGACTTTCTGAGACGGTGACTCTGGAGACAAGCAGACAGCCGCCTGTGTTTCTGTGCAGCGGTTGATGGGTTCGAACCACCAGCCCTGCCATTAATAGCCCAGTGCCTCATCTGTAGTGCCACCAAGCCGCCTCCCACAGGGGCCCAGAGCGTGCGAGTTGTCCTCACGCTGCCCACCAGGCACCGCATGCATGGGGAGGCCACTGCTGCAGTGGGCACATGGGTGGGTGGGTGCGTGCGTGTGCAGAAAGGCTGAGCGGGCACCCCAGAAGCAGCATGCCGGAATACCCAGGGACAGAGTGTTCCTGGCTCAGTGTTAGGGGCTGGCTGACTTTGCACAGGCTGCTTCAGCCCTGTGCCTCGCCGTGTCCACTTCTACAGCATAGAGGCAGAGGCCTATCTCACGGGAGCCCCGGCTAGAGTAAATAAGTATCTGCAAAAGACTTAACACAGGGCAAGCTACCTATTTTCACTTTGATCGGAAGAAAC
The DNA here is from genome assembly GCA_004026705.1 of Nesogale talazaci. Classification (NCBI taxonomy): domain Eukaryota; kingdom Metazoa; phylum Chordata; class Mammalia; order Afrosoricida; family Tenrecidae; genus Nesogale; species Nesogale talazaci. The sequence goes on from PVJH01021222.1 coordinate 6,722, forward strand.
ACGCCTGGCTTTGTGGGCCCCATGACGTCTGTCGTGACTCCACTCTAGCGTGGTAGGAAGAAGGTGGCCAGAGACCACATGGGAGCAAAAGGCTATGGCTGTGTTCTGATAACACTTGATGTATAAAACCAGGGACAAGGCCGGTTTAGCCCATCAGCCGGGGGTGGTTGACCCCGGGTTTAGAGCAGTGACTGGCTGGCAGGTAGGGAAACTTTGTTCTGCCAGGGACCATCTGGACGTTTCTAGCATCATGCACGGGCTGTACAGGTCGAGGCATTTCGTGAACCTACTGTGAGGGTGATGGCCCCTGCTTCTCTCCAGAGTGTGGCCTGTGGTATTTGCTGCTCTTGATGACTTCTCCAGTCTTGCACGGGCATAACCCACCCCAGACCCGATTGTTAACTTCTTTGCTGGTCGGCTATTGCCTGGCTCTGCTCCCTGGCCGCCCTCCACATGTGGCCATCCTCGGAGGTCCAGGATGGACCCATGAACACAGCTGAGTCCCCGGAGTCTGGTGGGAATCCTGGATTAGAGCTTGGAGGCTCTCCAGTTCAGGCAGGCAGCTTCTCTTCTGCCAGCCTCGCGGGATCCCCCATCTCTGCCAGCTGGCTGCAGGGAGGGTGGTCCTTGATAGAGTGGTGGAGTCCACTCCCGTGGAGCAGATCCTGGTTGCTCCATGAGCCTAGACACAGGTTCTCTCTCCACCCCCACCCCATCCCACCCCGTGTCTCTGAATGGATTGGCCTCCTCCCATCACCCACAGGGAGAAAGACCAGGCTTTCTGCCCCCGTGGGGAGTCACTGTTGGGGAAACCCACAGGGGCAGGCTTCTCCACCCTGTCCCATAGAGTCGCACCCACTTGAACACACTGAGTTCGTTTGGTTTGTGTTTGCTGTGGGGTAAACTCTGAACTGCTAACCCCAAAGTCAGTCTGCTAACCCCAAGGTCAGCCATACCACCGGGAAAAGATGAGGATTCTGAGAATGAAAACAGAGCAGCCGCAAGTGAGCCTTGATCACTGGCCCCGGGTCTGGGTTTTGTCTCCTGAGAGCTCCGGGTCTCGAGTGCCATTTGAGGGGAGCCCCTCTCCACCTGTGGAAGTTCTGGGGCGCAGACCCAGTTCCTTCTAAGAGCTTCCTGTCTGTAGTGTCCCACCCATCATATCACCCATCGGTGAGCGACATGGCCTCCATTCTCCAGGAGAAGGAGACACTGAGGCCCGAGGAGAGTCTGACTCCTGAGCCAGCCAGGGCTCCCCCACACTGTGCTCTCCTGGCTCTTGGGAGAAAGAGGGGTGCAGAGCAGGTCTGGTCATGGCAGGGTGGCCCCGGTCTCCGGTGACAGCGTGCGCTGCCCTTTCTTCCACAGTCATCCTACGCCGTGTCGTTGCTGAGAGAGTGCGCGAAGCTGCGGCCCTCGGACCCCACCGTGCCCCTGATGGCCGCCAAGGTCTGCCTCGGCCCCCTGCACTGGGTGAGTGAGTTGGTGCCCGGGAGACAGGCGTGTGCGTGAGGGTGTCTGGGAGCTGCAGGCCAGCGCCCCGGCAGGAGACAGATTTCTGGGGGAAGCTCCAGCGTCCGTCTCCATGGCAAGTGCCCTGGTGTCTGGCCGTCTTCAGTCTTGTCACGCTGTCTCCAGAGAGTCTGCAGGGCGAACAGAGGTGCCCCCAGTCGAGGAAGGGAATGGACAAGCGGCCCAACCCATTTGTCTTAGGGGCTCAGACTCCACGGGCCATTCGGAGCGGCTTCTCATCGCCCTGTGCAGAATGGGGAGCCGAGCTCTTCTCTGGGCCCTTGTCATCTTAGGGCCCCCTGCTGCCCCGCCCTCATGCCCAGCTGCGCTGCTGCGGCTTCTGAACTGTGGGGAGACTCTCTCCCAGGTCGGTTGTCTGTTCTACAGCCTCCTGCACCCTCTTCCAGAGCCTGACACCTTGGACGGGCTCACGAGCACCAGGCAGGAGCCCGGAGCTCCAGCCCTGCCTGGTCCCCAGTCCCTCAGGCTTTGCAGGGCTGCTGGCCCAGGCCAGGGGGTAGCCCGTGTCACGAGCCCATGACACTCAGCCCCAGAGATGGACGGCCAAGCCAGGCCCCTCTGCAGAAGTAAACACTTTCTGGTGGTCTGGTTTTCTCAACGCCCACCCCCCCGAAGGCAGGAGGGGTCCCATTTCTACTCTTAGGATCCCTCCCTTTTGGGGGATCCCTCGACACCACCCCTACATTGCCTCACCTCCCCCTCAGGTTGAGTTCCCCAGGGATGGAGCCGCCCCAGGAGATGGTCTTCCCCAGCTTTGGCAGTCTGGTGTCCTGCACCTTACCCTCAGTGTACTGCGGGTGCATCCCATCTCACTTCCCATCCATCCGGGTCCCCGCTGGGTGCCCAGCAGGCCCTGAGGATGATGTCATCAGTACCCCCTCCCATACGGTGCTATAACCCAGTCAGCTCCCACAGGCACTGGCAGCTGGGTGCCCCCTCCTCTCCGGTTGGGCCTCCCCTGGGGTGGGGAGGGAGGGGAGGCTGAGCCCGCTTGGGTCCTGCAATTCCCCACGAACACTCCGCTTTCTCCTCCCCGGTCTGCAGACCTCTGGTGCCCGCCCTCGTAAGTGCACCCTGCAGGTGTGGGCCAACGGACCAGGTGGGTTAGGTTTGGCAGAGCATCTTTCAGGCTCTGGATGTGGGGGGGCAGGCATCAGTGGGGCCCCGTGGTGAAGCCTTGCTGGGTCCGCACATAGCCCTTAGGCTGCCTTTGCCCCACTATCGTGTCTGTAAAGTGGGCGCAGGGATGGCCCCTGCCTCCATGTGGCATAAGCCACAGACTTCTTGGGGGAGGACGCGCAGGGCAGGATGCAGTAGGCTGTCCCCACCAGCTTAGGGGGAACCCCCTGAGTTCCTTTCAGTGATGGTTGGCATCTGGCACCTGGGAAGGGGGTCCCCCGTGAGCAGCATTCTGGATGCAGGTGGAAAGGAGGTGTCCTGCCAGCAGGGGTGTGGGGTGTGAGGGCAGCGCCAGGCCCCTGCTCTCCCTGGGGCTTCCTAGGGGGCCCCCACACACTGCTGCCAAGGGGCTCCAAAGACCCGTCTCCCTTGGTGTGGGGGGGGGGGGGCATCTGCCTGCCTCTCTGCTGCCAGCTTGCAACAGAGGCAGCAGTGGGCCCACCCGTCAAGGCCACCCTTGCCAGGAAGCCCTAAATTTAGGTCTCCCCGCCGAGGGCGGCGCCATTTCCCTCGGCAGTAATTACAGTCATTATGTGCATTCAGATGACAGGGTAATAAAATTAGGATCCAATCAGTACAAATTGAAATCAGATGAGCCAGGAGCAAAGTAATCAATGACAACACAAATAGAAAAGCCCCCAGGGAAGCTTCCCCGCGCAGACTGGTCACAGGACGGGGGAGAGGGTGCGGGCTTCCCCTCCATGCAGCACCCTGTGCCTGCCCAGTGGGGCCGCTGGGACACGGTGGTGTCCGAGTGCCCTTGGGAAGCCCGACCTGCAGCTCAGTGGTGGACGCTGCCTGCTTGCTGGTGAGTGCAGTCAACATCTGAGTCTGCTGATAACGGTACTTGTGGCCACCAGACTGGCGACCCCTCGCCGACCTGTCTTTCACTCTCTCCCACAAGGGACCCCGCACATAGTAGGTGTTCCCTGATGACTTAGAAGTTGGCTCCCAGCTTGCTGAGAGCGGGCAAGAGGTCTGCGTTTGCTGGCCCCTGCACTCAGCAGTCCTTCTGGGTGCCTGGGCTGGTGCCAGGCAGACCGCAGGGGAGCCCGGAGGATGGCACCCAACATGCTGCTTAGGTGGACGTCAGGGGTGCTGGCGCTGGGCTTTAGGAGCCAATGTCGCCTCCGACTCCGGCCTTCCCGGCTCTTCTGACTGGCGTCCACCCAAGCTGCCCAGCCAAGCCCACAGCAGTGGGTAGAGATCTGGGGGTGGACAATTTGGCCATGCTTACGGGAAGAGAGCCTGAAACTAGGACATTGGAAGAACGAGTCGTGCTGGGTGAAACCCGACGGGGTGGCCTGGTGCCCAGAGGTGGAGCACCTGCTGTCCCCACGTCCCATCCCTGTGCCCAGAGCTAGTGTGGGTGCTCCAGAGCTTAATGCAGAAGACTTCTCCTGGCCCCATCCTGGCTGTGGTGGGGTTTGGAGTGGAGGTCCAGGTACAACAGTCCTGGCCCCGGGGTGAGTGGAGGCACTTCCCATCCCGCCCCTGGGTGTGGGCAGAGCACGCCAGATGACACTCAGAGAACCCGAGAGGCTCCATCAGCAAGGCCAGGGTCCTTTAGGATAGACGTCCGTGACTTTTAATGCCCCTCCAGATGTGGTATTGAACATGGTGCTTATAGGCGGTGCAGAGACAGGTGCTGGCTGTAAGTGGGAAAGGCCCAAGGGTGTCTCTTGTCTGCTTCTCCTGAGGAGGAGCAGTATAGGGTAGTGCCAAGTACATCGGTTTGGAGGCAGAAGGCCAAGGGTTCACATCCCCACCTCCCCACTTACTAGCTGTGTGTAACTTTAGGCGAGCCCCAGGCCCTGCTCTCCTGGCCTGGACGCTGCTGTCTGCCATGTCCATCATTGCAAGGTGGCTGCAAGCACCAGCGTCGAGGAGTGACCCCGCTTGAGCCCCTCGCAGACCCCTGAGATATGGGCTGTCATGGGCACTGCCCCTTGGACGTTGGAAGCGGTCAGAACCAGGATGTGTTTGTCTGCGCTGTGCCTTGCTTGGGGTTTCAGATTCAGCGGCGGGTAGAGCCAGGAAGATGATCCAGGGGAGAAAGATGCCAACTCTCTTGACACCACCAGCTTGTGGAGAGATTAGAAGCTCCTCCCCCTCCCTCCTCCTCCTTCCCCCTCTCCCCTCTTCCTCCTTCCTCCCCCCTTTCTCCTCCTCCTCCGTCTGCCTTCCTCCTTCTGTTCCTCCTCCTCCGTGGAATTCCAGCTGAGCAGATAACAGGAGGTTCCGGGTGAGTGGGAAGGAGCTCAGGAGAAGCTGCTAGCGCTCTTTAAACAAAGCTCCAGGGCTCGGAGATTCCCCGGCAGAGCCTCTGTGCCTCCCTGCGAGGTGGACAAGGAGGCCCCGGGAGAGGAGACAGCGAGCGAGGGAAGCCTGTCTGGAAGCAGTCTCGGGACCCAGATCTGTCCTGGGCTGTGAGCTGAACAAACGGGCCTTGAAACATACGTCCCTCCAAGCACCTGTCCCAGAGGGTCAGAGAGAAGAACGAAGCCCGGAAAGTTGGGCAGCTGTAAGAGCCCCCAAGAGTTAGTCTCAAGACCTCGCAGGAGCAGTTCTGCCTATAGGCTTGTTGTGAGTTCTAGTGAATTTGATAGCAGCAAGTCGGGGGTGGCGGTGGGGAGGTGGTGTTTGGGGTGTGAATCTTTATGGAAGTCGATTGCCAGGCCTTGCCTCCTTGGTGCTGCTGAGTGGCTTGGATCTGTCAACTTTTAGGTTATCTGCTGGCTGCAGATGGCTCTGCCACCCAGAGACTGACCTCGGCACCACTCAGTGGAGCCTTAACCCAGGGCCACCCTTGCCGCTGAAGGCGGGAGGCATTAGTAGGAGTAACTAGAATTAGGGGGCGGGGCCCCAATTTGCAGATGGGAACCTTTGGGGCACTGAGTGGCCGCCCCAAAACCTCAGGGCTGTCAGAGGCCAACCAGACTAGAGGCGTTCCCCATGCTCTCTGCACCGTCGCACTAGGCCTTCAGGTCCCCCACAGGCCCTGGTCCAGGAGGTCCCTTGGCCCTGAGCCCTTGTCCACATGATGCTCAAGGGAGGGTCCAACTTCCCTAAGCCCTCCACCCTTGAGAGGCCAGCCCACCCACCTGGAGGCCACCGCGGCAGGTGGGAGGTCCACCCTGCCCGGTGTTTGCGGGGGGCCGCCTCCATCCCTCACAGGGCTCCACGCTTTGCAACCCACGCAGCAGGCTCTTGGCTCCCCTCCGTGTGCACCTCACCCTCCAGGCCAGAGAGCCCACCAGCCACCCATCAGGCTACGCAGTGCTGGGAGTGCTAAGCAGAGCTGGGGCTGGGGGCCGGCTGCACTGGCCTGGCGATCCGCTGTGGTCGGAGTCTCGCTCCCAGTGGCTGGCTTTGCGAACCCCTAGGGTGGAGAGGAAGGCTCGGTGGGCACTGTTCTGCCCTTGCTGTGAGGTAACATGGCTCTCAAGAGGAGGCGGTGTCCCTTCTCTATGTGCAAACGTTTCTCAGTGACATTCCCGTGGTAAGTGGGAGGGAAGGGTCATTTCTTGCATCCTGGGGACTGAGTGAGCCCCACTGTGACCCCCAGGCATCCCCTCCACAGCTGCCCTCTCCACAGCCGCCCTGAGTGCGTGGGGACGTGTGCATGCTCCTGAGGCTCCCTGTGTGCTCCCCGCAGCCGGCATCATGAACCCCGTACAATGCTGGGTCACCCGTGGCCCAGACCGGTCATCCAATTCCAACTAGAATGTCCTTCCAGCTCCGGGGACAGAAACAGCCCCAGGCCTTTTTCCCTGAACTGTTTGAGCTCCTCGCCCCAGAGAGAAGTGGCAGACAGAGCCCCAGTGTCGTTCCCGCTTGGCAGAGCTGGCAGAGGCCCACCCAGGGCCTCCCGCCCCCAGTGACCCAAAGAAGCCAACGAGGAGGCCAGGTGCTCAGACCCGCACTCTCACAGAGCGAGCGGGGAGCCCAGGGGTCGGTCTCTCTGGACCCAGCTCGCTGGTGGAGGAAGCAGCCTCCTGCCCTTTTCTCTCTGGTCGCTCCAACCACCCACCCACCCATCCACCGGCACGTGTCCAGCCTCACCCTGGGCTGCTGGGGGTGAGCTGGGTGCCATCCGTAGGCCCAGGAGTTCCAAAGCGGGCTGGGCAGGCAGGCAGCCACCCTGAACCCACAAAGCCGCCCTCCTGGTGACCACCCCTCTCGCCTCTTGCAGCTGGAGGAGGCTGAGCGCTTCGCCAAGATGGTGGTGGACCTTGGCGAGGAGGCGGGGGAGTTCCTCCCCAAGGGCTACCTGGCACTGGGTCTGACCTACAGCCTGCAGGCCACTGACGGTAAGTGCCCGTTCCAGCCCCAGCCCCTCCTCTGGGGAACAAAGACGTCTCAGCCTTACGCTTGAGGCCCTCCCGGGCTCCATTCTCCTTGGGGGCCACCCTTTTCAGAGGTGCCCGCCCCGCTCTCCCCCATGGAGCCAGTTTGCAGCACTGGCCTGCCCCAGTCTTTTCTAGCCCCCAACGCCTGGCACCGTGCTGGGCGCCGCCCAGCCAGCAGGCATCCCCCACCTACTGCTCTGTCCCCCAGCTTGAGGGACAAAGCTGGAGGAATCAGGGACCTGCCCACACAGTCCCCACGGGGCGGGGCTCTGCACTGTGCCCGGGAGCTGGGGGAGGGGGGATTGTTCTCAGCAACCAGTACAGCTTCTGCAGGAGTGGGGACCTTACTCTGGACAAGGACAGCCTGGATCCCGTCTGTACCCAGAGAGGAAGAGTGCCATCCGGAGGCGTCCTCTGGCCAGAACCCTCTCTCTCTTTTTTTTTTTTTTAAATCACTTTATTGGAGGCTCATACAACTCTTGTCACAATCCATACACATATCCATCATTGTCTGTCAAGCACATGTGTGCATCTGTTGCTCTCATTATTACCAAAACATTTGCTCTCTAGTTACACCCTTGGTATTAGCTCCTCATTTTCCCCCTCTGCCCCCTCACTCGTGAACCCTTGATATTTTATAAATTATTGTTATTTTGTCATATCATACACTGCCTGATGTCTCTACTCACCCGCTTCCCTGTTGTCCGCACCCCGGGAGGAGGTTTTATGTAGATCCTTATATTGGTTCCCCCTTTCTACTCTGCCATCCCTCTCACCACTGGTCCTGAAGGGATCACCTGTCCCGGATTCCCCATGTTTCCGGTTCCTATCTGTGCCAGGGTACATCCTCTGGCCTAGCTGGATTTGTAAGGTAGAATTGGGATTATGGTAGTGGGAGCAGAGGAAACGCGTAAGAACTAGAGGGAAGTTGCATGTTTCATTGTTGCTACACTGCACCGTGACTCGCGGACCCTTCTTTAAGGGGAGATCGTGTTACCTACAGATGGGCTTTGGGTCCCCACTCTTTACTCCCCCTCTTTTATAATGTAATTTTTTGATGCCTGATACCTGATCTCATTGACACCTCATGACCACACAGGCCGGTGTGCTTCTTCCCTGTAGGCTTTGTTGCTTCTGAGCTAGATGGCCGCTTGTTTACCTTCAGGCCTTTAAGACCCCAGACTGGGGTCCTCAAACTATGGCCCACGGGCCACATGTGGTCCGCCAAGGACGTTTATCCAGCCACTGGGTGTTTTTGCCGCCACTGCCTGTCCTGCTTAGCAGTCGACTCATCCCGGGCCTGCCGTGAATTTGTTCATAGTTTTTTGGTGTGTTTTTTTTTTTTTTCAAACTATAGGCTGGCCTCCAATGGTCTGAGGGACAGTGAACTGACCCCCTGTTTAAAAAGTTTGAGGACCCCTGCCCTAGACGCCTAGGGCACATTTGCTTACGTACATAGTTGTCTTCAGCGATCATATCAGGACGGTGGGCACGCAATGACACGATTTTCTTCTTGTTCTTTGATACCTGATCCCTTCAACACCTTGTGGTCACTCAGGCTGGTGTGCTTCGTCCATGGGGCTTTGTCCCACAGGACCTTTCAGTGCTTCTCAGGTGGCTCCTCAGGCAGCAACTGACCAGAAGGTGGTCCAGAGTGTGTCCAAGCAAGGAGGCTTGTGGGTACAAAGCCTGAGAGGGCACGTGGCCGGGGTAAAGGGTAGGGGCCCCTTGAACTTGGGGCCTCCTGGGTGTGGCACTCTTGTCACAGAGCACGCATGGGCCAGGTAGGGAAGAAGGCTGTAAGATCAAAGGGAGTCATCCAGAAACACATTGAGAGGCCAGGCTGGATGGGTGCCCCCCAGATCTTCCAGTGACTGCCATGGTGCCGCTTGGGCTCAGACATTTGCCGGACAGGACCCTGCTGGGGCCTCTCATGCAGAGCATGTGTGTTGTGGTCAGAGGCACTGGGGCAGCACCTCTCGGACGCTCCCATGCCTGTCTCTTCATGTCTCCTGCAGCCACCCTGAAATCCAAGCAAGATGACCTGCACAGGAAGGCGCTGCAGACGCTGGAGAGGTGAGGCGCGCCCCTAAGCACCCTTTGGTGGCACGAGGTGACATTCCCGTACTCATGGGACCCTGGTGACTGTCTCCGTTTTAGTGACCATCAGGAAATGGAGGCTCTGAGTCACACAGGAGCAAGGACAGGCCTTGCTGTGGGGCAGGTGGGCTGGAGGCCGGCTCGGGGCTCTGCCACCCACCCCCATCAACACAGGGGGACCACTCACCCTCTGTTAGCAGCTGGGGCCTAGGCAGCCTTCGGCACAACCCCTGCACCCCTGGGCTTGGAGTGGCTCTAAGATGGGACTGAGGAGCGCTCATGGAACGGGCACAGTGGCATGAGATGAAGCAAGATGCCCAGCAAACAGCGTTTGCCTCCCGCCACCCCTGCCCCGGTCCAAGCATCACCCTTCACCCCCAGCTCTCACAGGGGGCTCTGGTCACTTAGGGGCCAGGAGAGAGCCAAGTGGTCCTTCTCCCAGAAGCTACCCCCATCCAGGTCACCCCTTGTCAGCCTGATGCTTATTAACTGTAACCCCCACCCTCTCCTTTCTCTACCCACTGCCTCTTCTCGGTCCTCCTGTGCTGAGCCCTGCAGGGAAGGAGCATGGCCTGGGCCCCGTGTGCCCGCCTGGTGGTGACACATCCCTCCCCAGCATGGCTGGCTCCCTCTCTGGGTTCCTTTCTGGGCTCTCAGGCTACTGAGATGTACCCTCCCCCACCCCCTACCCCTTTCCCACTTCAAGCCAGGTTCCACCATCCTGCAGGTTGCTGGCTGCCCACCAGCCCCCCTTGCACCTCTGAGAGCTGTGTGCCCTGAGAGGCCTGAGAGGCCATGCCCAAGCCTGCCTCCCGCAGGGAGGTGCTCTGTCTTGGTGTCCTGGTTGGGGTGGCCAGGCCACAGAGTGCACATGGGAGAGGCTTGCCCTGCAGTCACCCCTCCCCTGCCAGGACTCTGACCGTCCCATGGCTGCCACCTCCAGCCTGCCCTCCCAGACTGCTTGCATCCAGAGCCAGCACCAGTCCCCTCAGATTTGCCTCCTGCTGCCTGTGGCCTGGCCAGGCATATAGGACTGTGTCCCACCAGGCATATAGGACTGGCTTGCTGGAGGCCCTGTCGCACGTGATTGCTAGTTCCTGGTGCTGATGTGCTCCCTTCTCCCCACATAGGGCCAAGCAGCTGGCACCTGGTGACCCCCAGATCATCCTCTATGTCTCTCTGCAGCTGGCCCTCGTCAGACAGGTGGGTAGATGCTGTTCCTAATTCCCAGGTCCCCAGGAGCTGTCGGTCACCTCCTGGCACGATGCCGGTGATCAGTGTAACTCTCTGCAGGTGACACAACCTCTCCGGACTGCAGTGTCCTCACAGGAGTAAAAAACGTCGTTTTTCTCCCACAGAGCCGGCCGGTGGTTTCAAACTGCCGACCTTGCGGTTAGCAGCCCTACCCCTGTCCTCTAAGCCACCAGGGCTCCCGTGAATGTGCCTTCCCTTATGCGGGAAGCCAGCAGCGTGACGCTGGTGCTCGCCCTCCCGTAGGAGCTGACCGCTGGCAGCCCTGTGTCCGGCAGAGTCAGCCTGAGCTGTCCGCACAGCCGTCAGGCCAGAGCCCAAGGTTGCAACCGCAGTGTCAGTCCCTCTCGTCTTCCCCTTGTCCACTGACCCTCCACTTGCCCGAGCGTGAGGCGGGAGGTGTGGTGGGCACACAAGAAGAGGGCATTCCCTTGCCCACCGGCCCCCAGAGTATCTCAGGCTCGAAGTGGCTGGTGTGTGATGGGCATCGCTGCCTTCCGCTAAGCTTCCCACGGGGACCTGGGTGGTAGAGCGGTTGGCACTGTGTGACCACAGAGCTTTCCCTGGCCGCATGGACACACTTGCTGAGCTCAGCGTCTAGGGCCAGCAAGGGGCCCCCACCTGCTGACCCCATGGGGACCACATGCCCACCATGCAACCTCAAGCAGCCAGGGGAAAGCTCTCTGTTGGACACAGTTTGTCTCAGGACTCGAGTCAGCTCCACCCGGCCCCGCCCCCAGCATGTGTCATCTTTGCTCCCAGCCCAGGGCTCTGTGCACGCACCCAGCCTCCAAAGCGGGCCCAGTGAGGCTGATCGGGCACCTCTCACCTGCACTCACCAGCATAATGTGGTCAGCTGAGGGGCAACAGAGGCGGTGTGGCAGCTGCTGTCCCCATCCGATGAGGGAGTTGGCCTTAGTTCCAGGGAGACGGAGGCAACGGGGGCTGCACTGAACCCCGAGAGCTCCCCGGTTTATACAGATTCCCTGCCGCCTCTGTGGAGAAGACCGGACACGTGGGGCCTGGCTCAGCCGCTGGGAGGTCAGCCTTTCTGGGCAGAGTCAGTGTCAGCCTCTCGTCTCACCTGCAGTTCAGCCAGCTGTGTCCCCGTCCTCCTCCAGGATTCGAGCCCCCCTCCACATCCTGTCGGCTGCACCCTGCCTTTGGCTGGACGCTTCGGTCCCTTGTGCACCCCTCACCCTGCACCTCAAGCCTTGCCCAGTGCCCACATCTGTCCTGCCTCCTGTGACTCTCCTCCCCCAACCCCCTCTCTGGGTCCTTCTGACTCAGCCAGGTCTTCTACCAAATGGCCCTGCTGTCATTCTGCCTGTCATCTGTGCTTTTTCACCCTTCTTTTTTCTGTCTGTGTGACTGACCCCGTCGCCCTTTCACCCTGCTCTGTCCCCAGACTGCCACCCCATTCCTGTCCACTCACCCGGTCATCACTGGATGGGCACTACGTGCCTCTCAACTCTCCCAGAGACTGCTAGTTTTGTGCTTCCCTAAGAGCCAGGGGGCCCTAGTGGCACTGCGGGTTAGGTGTTGGGCTGTCAGACACAAGGTGAGCTGTTCAAGCCCGCCAGAAGCTGCTCAGGAGAAAGCTGTGGCTGGCTGCTTCTGCAAAGACTGAGCCTCGGAGACGCAGGGGGGCACTGCTGCTCTGTTCTCCAGGGGAGTCGGAGTCAGCTTGACCGGCATGGCCATTGTCTTGCCGGTCAAGTTCATGAAGCCCCTTTGGTGGTGCATTTTCAATATTTTTAATTACCTCCCGTGGATGGCATTCTACACCCCTGCCCCCGCCACACCCTGAAGCTGATGGTGGGCCCAGTGCCTGGTTTTCAATGGGGTGGGGAGTGAGAGGTGGCACAGATCTGGGCAGCCTCCAGGGGAATCGGACCCCCGAATGGACTCCGACCCTCCAGCCCATCCTGTCTAGAGCAGGTCTGTCTCCCCGGAGTAGGGGTGGCCCAGGACTTCTCAGACAGGAGACTGAACACCCACATCTATGATCTCTGGACCATGATCATGGTGACCTCTGTTCCCCCCGCCCCCCGCCCCATGCCATGAACGCAGACGGCACCTGCAGGGACAACTCTCGTGGCCACCCCCAGGGCAGCCCGTGCAGCAGCTCCCCAAATACCGCACACAGCCAGTCCCTGCCGGCCAGCTCTATAGGCACATGCTCAGTGTCTGGCTGTGGGCAGCATGCCCCTGTGTGAAGCCTGCCTCCTTTGTGCCTCAGTGTCCCTGTTCCTCTTGGCCCCTGAAAGGGCATGGCAGCCTCCAGGGTCTGAGCCAGACCAGCAGCAGATTGAGGGGGTGAGCCAAGGACTGTGTCCCACTCTGTCCCTTAGCCCCCAATATTTAACTCACACCGAGTCTGGTGTGCATTCCTTGCCCAGCCCCCGGCCCCCAAACTTGGGTGAGTAGGGCCTGTTCCATGGCAGTGCAGGTGGCTGAATGTCAGATTTCTCTGGCAGATCACCAGTGCCATGGAGCAGCTGCAGGAGGCCCTGAAGGTCTTCCGGGATGATGCCAACGCCCTCCACCTGTTGGCACTGCTCTTCTCTGCCCAGAAACACTACCAGCACGCCCTGGACGTCATCAACATGGCCATCACCGAGTACCCTGAGAATTTCAAGTGAGTAGGGTCCATGCACATGCACGCCCTGCCCGGCACCAGGCTCTCATCATGCTCGCACTGCCCGCGCCCCGGGCTGCAGAGGCAACATGGGGGTTGCAGGGTAGCAGAGGGGCTCTTGGCAGGGTGTGGTGAGTTCTGTGTGCTCCAGGGCAGAAGCTGAACTCAAATGCAACTGCGCTGCTTCCCCTTGGCCCCGGGCTCAGTGTCCATTAGAGCCTCATGCACCTACCCACCCACCTGTGCAACTTAAGGATAACACCCAACATAGCCGGCAAAGAGTGGGATACTACATGGGCTGGCCTGGCAGAGGTCCAGGGAGTCGTCCCCCTGTCCTCCCTCCTGCCCCTCCAGCACACATCAGCCCTGCCCCTCTGGAGGTGGCTGTCCACATTGCCTTTGTCCCTGGCTGCCCCACAGGTCACCCAGTCAGGGCAATGGGCAGTGAGTGGCTTGGGGTCCAGAAATACCACAGGGCGCCAGCTTTAGAGAACAGAAACTTAGCTTCTCGCCAGTCAGGAATGGGTCACTCTCTCCCTCGGTGCTGGAGATGGGCCCTACTTGGTTTCTGTAGCCCCAGAGCTGCTGGCTTCCACTGAGATCCACTTCTGTGTCCACTTTGATCTTTCTATATGCCAAAAGCGTTTCTATATCCCAGAAGTTTGAGACACACTCTACAATGAGCTGTCCTCATCAACCTGACAAAACGCCTGTTTGGAAACTGCGCCGCATCCATCCATCGTACCCAGTTACGTTTCCATCTTTTCTGATGGGACACAGTTTTGTCCGTCATCCCTCCATCAGGCCATAGCAGGGAACCAGAATCATGCTGGGCCAGGGGGGACAGGAGGGGCTGTTGCTCTGCGAGAAGGGAATCAGGCCAGGTGGCTGCGACTTCACGGGTGCCCTGTGGCCTAGCTGCTAAGTGAAGGGTCGGCGGTTCAAACAGACCAGCAAGCTCCGCAGGAAAAAGTGGAGGCAGTCCATGTCAACCAAGGTTCTCACTCACACTGCCCCATTGGGTCGCCGTGGATGCGGGTTTGGGTTTCTGCCTCGAGGTAGAACAAGACTGTCCCTGCAAACATACAACGAGGGCCTCTGGGCACCCCTCCCAGAGCTTCCCCTCTCCCGTCTGTGAGGGAGAAACTAGGGCCTGGGTCTCCCCAAGAGACAGCTGAGGCCAGCGATGTAAGCAGGTTTGCAAAGGATGAAAGGGATCTGGTGGTGGATGACTGACGGAGGGAAGCTGGGATTGGCCCCCCAGCCCAGAAAACTTTCTCCCAGCTAGCCTGTCGGAGGTGAGGCCGACCCCAGGGACACCCTTCCAGTGGCACCTCTGCGGGGTGTTTGGTTTATAGTTTATTTTCCCCTGGCGGCTATGGGTCTCCACCACAAAACAAGCACCACCTCACTAGTGTCTCCGGCTGTGACGCAGTGGCCTTTTGGTCACGTGGCACACGTGGTACAGAGCTGTTCTCAGCCCTCGTCTCTGCCCCCCTCTTCCTTCCCCCTCCCCCTCAGTGGACATACATACTCTCTGCCCCCATGGGGTCTCCCTGGTGGCTCTAAGTTGCTGTTACTTCAGCCCCCACCCCTCCCCCTCTAAAGCATGTTGTACTAAAGGCAGGCTGGTCTTACTAGTTAAGCGAAAGTGTCCGTTTGTTTGTCTTCAGAGGACTTCTAGGAGCATTTCGGGTTAAAGGTTTAAAGCGGACCTCAGGGCAGTCGGACCATCCGACCACCGCGACTCGAAGTGCGCAGTCCGTGAGAATGTAACACTCCAGTGTGCATTGTTGAATGTTTGATCGGGATTCTTCCGTAGACTCTTGAACCCGCACAGTGGCAGGAGCGGGGCACCGTCTAGCTCCTCCGGTCTCCCAGCAGCTCCCAGCATGGGAGCACACCCATGCCATAGCCCCTTCCTGTCCTGACTCTGCTCCTCCCTCCCTGTGATGATCCAGGGCACCAGAGACCAATTGTTGGGGCTTGGGTGGCGGCTCCTAAGAGGTGGTAGACCAGAAAGTGGTGAACCCCTTTTGCGGCAGATTGACAGAGCTGACCCTTGAAACTAGGACCCTGAACCAAGAAACCCAAGCCCATGAGCCTTTGGGCTGTACATGGCAGCTCAGCAGCGACGTTGGGGTGGAGGGGGGTGGGGGGTGTCCTCATGGTAAATCTGTCCCGATATTTACCGGCTCAGCTTTTTGCAGGTGGAGAACTTACTCACGGCAGTTAATCGGCTGGGGCCCTAATCCCTGTGATCCTCCCCCATCCTTGTAAATTCGCACACGGTGAGCCTGGCTCCTGGTGCTGTCTGTGGGCATCTCAGGGCCCCTGCGGGAGCTGTGGGTAGCCTCCTCCCCAAGCCTCCAGGCGGGTGCTTTGGGGGGCGGCCCTGTTCCCTTGTCTTGAAATCCCCCCAGCGGGCCTCACAGAGGGGACTCGGCTAATGGGACCCCCGGGGTCCCTTTGTCCTTGACTCATCCTGACTGCATCTTTCCAGGAAGACCTCGACTCCGCCCCACCCGCCCCACCCTCCCTCCCTGCCGATCACTGGCCCCGGTGGGCCACTAGGTGTAAGCAGAGGCTTTGCAAGGCTAGGGCCTCGACTCTGTATCGGGGAGCTTAGTAAAGCTGCACGCAAAGGCAGGAAGCCTAGGAAGTATTGACACACAGGTCCAGGGATGCCACAATAAGACCTATGGGTGGGTGGGCGTGACGAATCGAGACCGGGCAGGGACAGACCGGCTCTGATGGAAACGCAACAGGGGAACGGACTCAGGCCTGCCCTTTCAGACCCAGCTAAAGGAGCCCCTCGGTCAGCACCCAGGGTCCTGCAGCTCAGTGTCTCTTCCTAGCTTGGGGCTGTGAGCTTCCTGTGAGAGGAACCCCACTTGGCCTGGTGTGGGGCCTGGTGTGGTTCCCGCTTCAGAAACCCAGTTGAAGCCCCAGTGTGTTCAGGGCTGCCAGGGCCAGGGTTTGTCTTGTGTTTGAGGCCAGGCCATCTGGCTCTCCCTCCTTGCCTCACTGCCCCCACCTCCACCCCGAGGGAGAGGCCTCCTGGCTCGTGGAGTGGGCTGGGAGGCTGATACTTGTTACCCTTCTAGGCCCCACTTGTTTCTGCTGCTGTTGCTGCTGTGTCTCCCTCGGGGCCCCACCTCCGTCACTGCAATGGTTGGCCTCACTGAAAGAGATTGGCCACTGTCTCTAAGTCCACAGTGGGCACCCAGGTCCCCCAGGTCCCCGCACCTCAGACGATTCCCCCAGCGCTCCAAGTCCAGGAGAAGGTGGACCTGGGGGACCACTCTGTCCTTGTGTGACATGCTGCTGTCAGTTGGGGAGCATTGTGCCCCCCGAGGGTAGCCCCTGCGGTTAGGACAGAGCCCCCCATGCTGTGGCTGGCAGACAACAGGGACCTTGCTGAGGTCGGCGTTGGTTTCCACCATTCAGTCCTCATGGGGTCCTTCTGTCTGGTTGTCACCATGAGACCCCGAGTGTCCAGGGCTGCTCATTGTGCTGGCAGAGCCCAGGACCTTGGGTCACAAGGACCCCATCTGGATCCGAGCTGGCCCTCTGGAAGCAAGGATCAAGGACGCTAAGGGATGGGCCCCCATCTCCCACCCACCCGTTTAGTGACTGACTATAGTACTTGAGTAGACTCTGCAAGTGAGTCAATACTGTCTCCTATAGATGCAAACCCCGGGGGGGGGGGGGCAGGGTACAGCATCCTGAGGATTAGCGGGAAATGTCAGTGAACCCCTTACGAGTCAGGGATCATGGAAAAATGTCATTGCTCTTTGATGGAAACTTCGCCCTGCACCTCCAGCGGCTCCCTGTCTGGGGAACACACCCTGAGTGGCTTTGGCTTCAACGGTTACCACGGCAGTTAGTGAAACAAACAGGGCAGTGAGACCTACCGCAGCAAAAGGGAAAGGCAGACTTGAGGGTCAGCGGTCCTCCCCCAGCCTGCCAGACCAGAGTGTCAGCAGCTGCTGCAGCCTCAGGTGGCTCCCTGGGAGGCAGGCATCAGACACGCCCCAGGCAGCCTTTTCACCAATCCAGAGTCCCTGGGCCACGCCCTCGGCCGGGTTTGATCATTTGCTGCAATGGCCACCCAGAACTCGAAGACCCACTCTGTGTTGCTGCAGGGCTTATAAGCTAGTAAGAGACTCAGGATCAGGAATGACTGGGGATGCAGTCTCCAATGGCGCAGCTCCCCTCTGCACACCTCTTCCTGACCGTCAGACTTCTTAGTCTCTGCCATACAAGGGAGTACCCCCCCAAAAAAATTGAATTTATTATTTTCAAAGCTAAGTACTTAATCTTTTTTTAACAGAACAACCTTATCACCTTCGAAGTACTCCCCATTGCGCTTAATATATTTGTCAAATGTGCGACTCCATTCTTGGAACCATTTTTCACACTCAAGTGTTTGGAGGGCTGATGGAACCTTCCTCCTTTTCTTTTCTTTACCTCTTCTCCACCATCAAATCCTCTGGTCCTTTCCTGTCCCTCTTCATTCTTGGAAACAAAAAGAAGTTGCAGTGAGCAAGGTCAGGTGTGTGGGTAAGAGAAGGCACGCTGTTTAGGAACAGAAACTGGTGCACTGAGATGGCTCCATGAACAAGTGCCGTGTCACGGTGGCACTGCTGTCTGCCACAAAGCAGGCCTTTGTGTCACACCTCATTAGGCAATCTTTTCAGAACCTCTAAATCAACAGGTTGCAACCTATGGGTCTTTGGGGGGGGGGGGTCCAACAACCCTTTCACAGAGGGCACCTGATTCATCACGGTAGCAAAATGACAGTGATGAAGTAGCCACAGATATAATTTTATGGTTGGGGGAGGTCACCACCCCATAAGGAACTATATTAGGGGGCCACGGCATTAGGAAGGTTGAGACCTCCTGCTCTAAACAGAAAGCTTGATTAACAGCCGAACTCCAAATGTACTATTCCCTACACATCAAAAATACAAATGAGCATTGGTTTGGGGGGTTTTGTTTGTTTGTTTTTTTTGTGGGGGTGGGGTACTCCCTCATACTCAGGCAAGTGTTAGAAATCACTTTAACTCTACTGATAAGTGCACAGGGGGATACTGCTATTCCACAGCAGTAAGCCCCAGCCCAAGGGTGCTTAGCTCTCTCACTTAAAAGCTTGGCAAGCCCAGGTCTGCGGACAAGTGTCCATAGGCACCTCAGGAAGCTTCCTGTCTGAAGCACCTTAGGCTGCTAATGACAAGAACAGCAGTTCAAACCCGCCAGCTCCTCTTTGGGAGAAAGGTGAGGCTGTCTGCTCCTCTAAGGAGTTACAGTAGCGGGAGCCCACGGGGTCAGTTCCGCTCTGTCTCCTAGAGTAGCGATGACTTGGTTTGGGGTTTGGAAGGGTCGGCAGCGTGGGGGTGTAGGAAAAGGCAGCTCCTGTTTCACAGGCTGCAGAAGACCCCGCAGTCCCGCCCGCTCCCTCGTAGCCAGCCGGACCAGATGGAGGCAAAGGGCCGCGTGCACACCTGCACGCACACTGTTCACAGCCGCTGCGGGCCCCTTGGTCAGAAAGGGGAAGCCTGCACGCGGCACTCCGTCCTTCAGCCCGCCCCCACCAGGGAGCATTAACCAGCAATAAAACCAAACGCGAGGTCAAGCCACAAGAGTCCCCAAGGAGCCTTGAATCTGCTGCTTAGGGAAAGCAGCCAGCCCTACAAAGCCAACGATGTGGTTCGAACCCTGTGATGGAGGCCGCGAAAAGCTCGCTGGCTGCCGGGATGAAGGAAGACTCTGTGGACAAAAGTGTCTGTCTGGCGGTGTCCCTGTGGTGGGGGACACAAACGCAGCCATAAGCCGTTAATAAAGACCACCCACAACCAATATGAGGCTAAACGAGCCCCCACTTCCTGGGGGTGGGGGGTCAGGGGGTGCGCAGTGAGCGTGGCAGCCTGGGAGGTAGGTGGGCAGAGCCAGCAAAGTTTGTGAAAAGAACTCCAAGCTCCAGGACCGACCAGAGGTCACCATTCCCCCCTGAGCAGTCTTCAGCCTCCCAGAAGAGTTAGGCTACCAAGAAGGCTCCAGGTTCAAGGGTCAGGAAGCCGAGCAGGAAAGACCTAGATTTCTGTGCCTTTGGAAGCCCTTTCATGAACGGAGCGCAAATTTAAAATGCCAAAGACAGAAGCGTGATGAGGCAAAGGCCGATGGCCCCAGGGGATGCAGCGGAACCTGACGTTGGGGGAAGCGCGCACACCGAGCTGCTGCCTAAAAACCTGGGCCTCTGCCTGGCGGAGAGTGCCTGGACCGCCCTGGCTGCCCCTGGCCTGGCCTGCAGCGCCCATCTCTGCCCGGTGTGGTGCAGGGCCGAGGAGACGTGAGCGAGGAAGACCGCTCAGGCGTGAGAGTTGTGGCTCTCTTCTTCACGTTTTTTTTGGGCAGGGGAGATAGCAGGACTGCCCGCCAGGGAGTGGCAGGAATGTGGGGTCAAGGGGAATGACCCCTGATAAAGCCTGGGCTGTGTGGGAACCTGGCTTTAGATAGCAGATTCCTTGTGCTTTAGTCAGGCTGCTTGTAGGGAAGGTCGCTATAGAAACCAAACAAAGCGTCTCAGGGCTGATGGGGCTTTCCAGTCACCAGCCTGCCGGACACACACACACACACACACACACACACAGCCAGCCCGCAGTCTGCTGCCTCCTGCCCCACCCCACTGGGACAGACCCCCTGGGGGTTATGGCCTGGCCCAGGTCCGAGGAGACTTGGAAGTAAGGTTCTGGGGAAGACGAGTGAGGGCCCGAAGGTGTGTAAACAGTCGGGAACTGTCTCCCACAGGACCCCAAATTGTTGTCGAAAATGTGTGAGCTGAGAGAGGGATGTGTCCCAGAACCAGGCTCCATCCCCCAGATGGCAGCTTTCCACCCTGTCTCCCCTCATTCCCACACCGCCGTCGCCATCGGGGCTGTGTGTGCAGCCTCTCCCAGCAGAGAGGGCCAGGCCTGCTGTTACATGGACAGCATAACCCAGCGCATTTTAATTCAATTGTTCATATTAGGTGCCTGTTGTCCATCAAAAGGATGCTTTAAATACCAGCCCACTCGAGAGGAACTTGGAGGTGAAGGTATTAACCCAAACACGGTTTATCACTTCCCTGGCTCCCTGACACACGTTTGGCCGCCGGGCCATCAATGCCAGGCTCCTCCACAAAGCTCAGTTCTTTGTCTGCTCCGTGGCCCTTCTCCCAGAGTCCCCTGTGATCTGGCTCCGTGGGACACTGGATGGCTTTTAAGATAGAGTGGCCCGTCTTGGGGTTCACCACCTGCTTACGTTCAGGGGCAGATGTGTTGGCAGCCGTCCTTGTTTTGTTTGCTTGGGAGGGAAGAAGAAAGAAACAGGCCTGCTCTGGGTGGCTGGGGAGACCATGTGGCCCAGCCCCAAGACAAAGCCTTTCTACCCTGCCGAATGGAGTGGGTGGGGCAG
This sequence comes from Nesogale talazaci, assembly GCA_004026705.1. Lineage (NCBI taxonomy): Eukaryota > Metazoa > Chordata > Mammalia > Afrosoricida > Tenrecidae > Nesogale > Nesogale talazaci. Next base: position 27,233 of record PVJH01021222.1, read on the forward strand.
TCAGGGCAAGCAGAACCCTGCCTGGAAGGGGGTCCGCAGGTGCCCAAGGGTCCTCACAGCAGGCAGTCTCCCTTGGCGGGTCCACCCACATGCAGATACACCCACATACGAGTACCCGGCGTGAAGACTGTTGCCCATGGGACACCATGCTTCAAGACAACATTTCATCTATTCATCATTAGAAATAGGTATGCCACAACATAGAATTACGTTTTGTTTTGTGATTCATCACTGTGCTTTAACAATGTCCAATTTGTAACGAGGGAAATGCATCCTGCCTAGCAGATATTTATATGGCGACTTGTAAGAGTAGCAAAATGACAGTTACGAAGTAGCAATGAGAATAACTTTATGGTTGGGGTCACCACCGTGAACTGCATTAAAGGCTCGCGGCATTAGGAAGGTTGAGAACCACTGCCCGGCAGGAGTAGAAAGTCTCATCTTTGCCAAGCAGCAGCTTGTGTTTTCAAACTGCCAACCTTGCAGTGAGCAGCCCAACACATAACCCAGAGTTCCTTAAAAACCACACACCCCACGAAGAGCCAGTGTCGGAGCGTAACTTAATGAATTGTCCCCGGTGACTCCTCCCCAGAGGCATGGACTGGGGAGCGGAAGGGTCCTGCGTGGCTAAGTGCTTTGCTGACACGCCTCCGTCCTTTCTAGGCCAGGAGAGCCTGGTGCTGGTGGCCTAGCTGGGGTGAGGGGGTGCTGCCCCTCTGCTTGGACTTTGTCCAGCCCTCCAGTGAACCACTGCTCAAACACCACCCTGTCCTAGACGCTTCTGCACGTCTCTGCGTTCCGTTCTTGTATTTTCTGCTTCCTAATTGCTTCCGGTGAGCTGTTAGATCCTCACTGGGAGTCTGGCCACCTTTGGAGCAGGACTGCGGCCTGGTCTCCACCCACAAGCCCCCAGGAGCAAGCCCCCAGCCTGCACCACACCCCCTAGCTGGTCGACCCTTAGGTGGGGAGTTTGTGGGGACTTTGTTTGGGGAGTTTGTGGTTTGGAAATAAGGAGTCTGTGCGTCCTGGCATCTGACAGTTTTCCATGTGTTCTCACCGTGGTGGGTTTTGTTTTGTTTTGTGTTTTCCGTTCTTGGTTTGACTGGTTTTGTTTTCCTCGGTCTCTACAAGATGGTTCTACAATGGTTCTAGTGTCCAATGAGGACATTGGAGGCTACCTCAAGGCCAAATAGCCACAGTGTCCCGCACCGGGCCTGCTGATCGACTGAGCACTCCTGGACCCCAAGAGCTTCAATAACAGGACAGCATCCCATTACCAGGTGCTCATGCAAGCACATGCCTGCATTAATTCCTCTGATACCTTGACCGCCCCAGGGGGAGGGGAAGCCTGAACCCGGCACATGTTCCCATTTTGCACAGGGGCACAGCGACCCGGAGAGAGGCTTGGGCAGTCATGAGCTGATTTTCACTCCCAGTGCCCCTTCCGGGCTAGAGAACTGAGCTGCTCGGGTCCCCAGGGGCTACCTGCTCGCACATCCACTCCCGGTTTCTCTTTCCAAGGCACCCCCAGGCTGACTCGAGCCCCCCACCTCATTGGTTAAGCCGGTGAGCAGAGACCAGAGACTGCCATCATTCTGATCGGTGATGGACAGCTGGAGTGCACTCCCATGAGGGGCAGCCCACCCCCACCCTCATGGGCCCTAGCACAAGCCCCAGGCCATAGAAGTCCACGTAGTCCCCAATTTAGGAAGTGCTGCGTGGGCGTCCAACAGGCCACGTGTGCCATCATGCTGCTCGTTTGGTTGGTTGGTTGGTTGTTCTGGGTCTTGACCTCGTTCACTCCTCTGTGCTACCGACCCCCAAAGACCCCCCAAAATCAGGCTTTCAAAGAGACTGGGGGCGAAGGGCAGTGGCAGGGAGACCTCGCAGGCCCCCGACAGGTGTGGAAACGGAGGCTGTGCAGTGTGAAAGCAGGGCCCTCGGCTGCAGGCCGGAGGATGGAGACTGGGGTCCCACCTGTGGTCCCCCTGTCACCCTCAAAGGAGTTCATCGTGGTGCATCTGAACATAAGGCCTGCCCCCACACACCTGTGACGTGTGCTCTGGACAGGCCCAGCCACCTGGCCAAGGACTTACTTTCGCGAGGCGTGGCGCCTAATCCAGAGAATCGCCTGTTCTTTCATCCAATGATGTGTTTGCTACAAAAATAGAACTCTTCATTAAGCCAGTGTGGCACAGCCATCAGCTGGAATTACTAATTACTGTCCTTTAGTGCCTTCGCCACACCTGCACCGCCCCTTCCCCCACCGAGCCAGGAGCTTGCAGTAGGAGAGCTGCCTGCCTGGAGCTGGGGGGACGCGGTGGGGGGGTCCAAGCACCAGATGCACTCACGACAACTTCTCTTGCTGTGGTCCCCTGGTCCTGGGGTCTGGGAGCAGCGTCCCCAGGTGCCTCTGCTGCTGCCTCCTGTAACCCGGCAGACTCTCAGGTACAAAGAGAGAAGTGTTTGTTCCCGCCTTGTTTGAGAAGCTACCGAGTGGGCTGGGCCCCGGTGGCGTAGTGGTTGTGCGCGGGACTGCGGCCCACTGGGACGGAGGTTCAATGCCAGCAGTGGGGCTAGGCCTCCTCCTCCCACCACCAGAGAGCAGTGATGCCCCCCCCCCAAAAAAAAGCTACCGAGTACTGGTAGCTCCCCTTCTTGAAGGGTCCCTCGTCCCTGGCATTGGCCATGCCAGCTTTGTCTCCCTTCATCCAGCCACCCCCGTGGGCACACTGTGACTGGCGCCACTCCATCAGAGAGGTCAAGAAACTTGCCCGTGGTCTGCAGACTCTGGACATGTCACCGCACCCCCTTGGGTACCAATGGCCAGCTTCTTACCCGGGTCAGAGGACTGTGGCAAGAGTGTGCGGCCTGGGCAGCATGGCAGTGACCGAGTCCAGGGGCTTCTGCAGGTGCTGAGTGACTGTCTAGGAACCAGGAGCAAACGGGGAGCCTGCTGGAGTGCAGGGTGAGCAGCCAGGGAATGGGCACAGGACCTCACTCCCGTCTCATAAAGAATTCTTTCCCAAGCCAGTCCTGCTTTTCCTTCCTGGAAGGAGAGAATCGGTGTCTCTGTCAGGTGGCAGGGGCTCACTGTTTTGACGGAGTTGGCAGACTCTGGGCCTGCGCCCCAGGGTGCAGGGCAGGAGGAGGTGGCGGTCACACTGGACCACCCCAGGCATCCCCTGAGGATGCTGGGAGAGCAAGAAAGACAGGTGGCCTGTGGTGACACCTGCTTGGTGATGACAGAGACCCCATTGAGAGAAGCCCCAGATGCAGATGGACATATGCCACGTTTCTCAGGCCCTCAGACCTGGCCCTCCTCACAGCCGTCTGCCTGTGCCCACCCATTCGGGTAACATGGATGGGCAGGTCCTGCCACTGACCGGTGCTCTAAGGACTGTGTGGACATGTCTAAAGCCTGAGGGAGAGCTCCTGGCATCACAGGGGGCTGTGCCTGCATGCTGATCCCTCTGGGCTGGGTCAGGGTCAATGACTGGGGCCGAGGAGTGTGCCCTTGGTGGACACTGATGGCATAGAGGGGGTCGCATGCTGGGCTGCTAACTGCAAGATCGGCAGTTTGAAACCACCAGCCGCTCCTTAGGGAAAAGACGAGGCTTTCTACTCTGGAAAAGATTGACAGCTTTGGAAACCCCCAGGGGCAGTTCTCTGCTGTCCCACAGGAAGGGTCACGGTCGTCAGCATCCCCTCGCTGCCATAAGTGGCGTCTTTGGCTCGGGCGGAGTGAAATGTCGGGTCCTCCAGCCATGGGCCCTTGCTTCACACCATCCTGTGGACACACTCAAGATAGAAAATGAGTGAGAGAAGTGGGGAGCGGCGGGGGAGGGGGTGCACAGAAGCCAACACATCTGGTGGCCCCACTGTCTCCCAGTTGAGGGGAGGGTTAAGACTCCCGGGATGGCACCGTGGACAAGGGCTGGGACTTGAGGGCCATGCATCGGTTAGACTTGGGTCACGGCAGTGGGCACCATGCTTCCTCCTCGTGGGGGAAGAGTCGTGGGAGCAGGGCTGACCTGTAAGGGCAGGGCACTCAGGAGCTGATGGAGGAAAGGAGCAGATGGGGAGGGGAGGGCAATGAGGGGGGGGCGTGCTCCCATCCAGAAAGGATGTGGTTGGGCTGAAGAACTTCCCTCCAGCTCACTCATGCTCACGGAATGTCAGCTGCAGCAGCAGGGGCAGCAGGGCACACCCGTCTGTGTCGGTTGGTGGATATCATGCTGGTTTCCACTCCATGCACGTGTGGCCGGCCTGCCACAGGAGCCTGGGGGCCACGGAGCAGGAGTGGGGAAGGTCAGCACAGGGAGAATGCTGCTCAGCGAGCTGGACTGCCAGGGACTCAGCCAGCTCCCTGTCCTTGAGCCAGCCCTGAGGCGCGGCTGTGCCAACTGTTGGGAGTGGAGGATGACTCCAGCTTGGACTGGAGCCTAGTGTTGCCCAGGGAGGGCTTTCCCACCTCATCCAGCGCCCTCCTGCTTCTGCAGACCAGGCCCCTGCTCCCCACCTCACAAGGGTCTCCTCAGTGCTCATACACCAGCCAAGTCTCACCCTCCTCTTAGCGCCAAAACCAACCGCAGCAAGACTCCCCTCTCACTTCTCGGCCCTGGGTCTGAGCCACACGTGGCACTTGGTTTTCTCGGTGATTTGTCTTTGATGGCATTCTGACTGTCCCAGCAAAGGCAGACAGTGTGTCTTCTTCAGATAACAGAAAGCAGAGGCTCCTCCGTGTCTCGGGGTGCTGGGCACTCGGGGACTCTGAGAACAGGAGAGGAGGATGGTGGGACACACACTCCTGAGAGGCTGACCGCTGCCCAGGCCTGTGCAGTCCCCACGTGGGACTCTTCCCAGCAGGCTGTGGGTCCACTGGGAACTCACAGGGTGTGCCGAGTCTGGGGAGACTGCGGGGCTGGGGATGGGGGGGGGGGGTAGTCCAGAAAGATCGGCTGCAGTTTTTGAAGACACAGTCAGTAGGGTGCATTGCTCTGGGGAGAGGAGTCCCACTGGTGGAGGCCCAAGCAGCCTCGGTGCACCCCCCGGCCCTGGGTGTGGGGATTGGGGTGCTGTCCTCAGCAGCAGTCTGTCTGTCCAGTGGTAATAGACTGCAATAAACTGGACTGATGAATCTAGGGACCTTCATACCTATGTATGAGAGAACTCTGAACATCAATAAGACATTCCAGCCCGGTCCATACATTCAATAGTAGCCCTGAAGTCCGATGTTAGCCCAGGACTTCCTCTTCAGTCTCACGCAGCCCATGCAGTGGTGCCGAATGCAGGTGGAAAGTGCTGCGGGTCCCATGGCAGTGGCACATCTCCAGGGCTCTGGCTGCCTTCAGTGTGGCTCACAGGAAGGTGAAGCAGGGGGAGAGACAGAAAGTGGCCCGCCTCTACCCATGGCAGCATCAAGAAAGAGTCCCAGAATCCTCGTGAGGCCATGCCCTCAAGGAGGGATGATTAGGCTGTCACACACATACACACATACACAAAAACCCCTCCTCAATACCGATGTGCCCTCGAACTCTTCCCCAATGGGCTGCAGTTACAGGGGTCAAGGATTCACGGCAAACTGACGACGAGGGGAGGCATAAATCACGCCGTCAGGCACGGGCACGTGTTCCTCGAGATGCTGATTGGCTGAGGCTGTGGGTAGAGGCCAGGCTCGCAGCCACACGGGCCAGGGCCTCAGGAGACGAGGCAGGCCACAGGGTGGCGTGGGGACTCACGGACGGGTCCGGGTCGATGCCGACCGCAGCAGAAGGTGGCTTTGTGCGCCGACAGTGATGGGGATGGGAAGGCCGGGACTCCGGGAATGCCACTGACCGCCCTCCTGGGCCTCACCCCAGGAGGAGTGCCGGCCGAGAGGGGCACTCACTGACCCTGCTTCCCACCCTGTCACAGCCTGATGTTTACCAAGGTAAAGCTGGAGCAGGCGCTGAGAGGCCCGGAAGAGGCCCTGGTGACCTGCAGACAAATGCTGCAGCTGTGGCAGGCGCTGTCCAACTGCACCCAGCTCGGGTGAGTGACCGCGACACCCCGGACCTGGACGCTGGGTCGGCAGTGGGGGGGGGGGGGGGGGGGGGGGGGGGGGGGGGGGGGGGGGGGGGGGGGGCCTGGCACCTGAAGAGAGTGGAGGAAACAGGCACCAGGAAGGTCTAGATAGCAGTTCCCAACCCTCCTAATGCAGAGACCCTTTCCTGCAGTTCCTTGTGTTGTGGTAGCCTCCCTACCATAACATTATTTTTGTAGCTACTTCATCACTGTCATGCTATTGTTATGAATTGGGCAACCCCTGTGAAAGGGTCGTTCAACCCCCCCCCCAAAGGGGTCACGACCCCCAAGTTGAGAACCCCTGGCCTAGATCATCCTGGTGGGCGGGGCCAGGACTGGACTTGCTGCTTCCTCTTGCCCATCAGTGGCGTGGGCCCGAAGTCTTAGCTGATGGGCTCCCTGTGAGGACCAGGCTCTGAGACCTTGGGAGAGTCACACACCTGGTAAGTCCCACTCTGTGAGCCCCAGACTTGGCCTGGCCCCTTCTGTCCTGGCTCCATTTGGAAGACAAGGTGGGGACCCATTTGGAAGCACCAGGGTTCTGGCTAGTTCTGGCTTGGAGCAGGACTCCCACCCATGCAGAATCCGCAGAAAGCCGCTGCCCAAACCCAAGGAGGCACCCAGGCCTGACCTGGGTCCCCCACAGGGAAGGAGCCCCTTGGGACAATATCATGGTCTTGCCTTGGGCCTCTGGGCCCCACCACGGTGCCCTTTTTTGCATTGCTGACCGTGACGTCTCCAGAAGGCCTCTAGGGGACATACTCCACACATCACCACCCCACCCCCATCACCACCCTGACACCATTCCACCCCACTACCCCCCCCCCACCTCCACCATTTCCTCCACCACCACTACTGCCACCATCCCACCGCGGCCCCATTCCGTCACCACCACCCCTCCACTCCTCCGTCACCACCACCCCTGTCCAGAGGGGTCCCAGGTGCCCCGACAGAACACAGTCAGGTGCTCCCACCGGCCCCGCTCTGATGCTCCCACCCCACCGGGACTGCCCCCCACAGAGGCGTGATCAGAGGCAGGGGAACCTACAACTAGGTGGCCGGGACAGCCCCTCTGAGCTTGGGTGTCCCTACATTGAAGGCCATATCCCATCCCCCACCCCCCTGAGGCACAGGCCTAGGGCTGCCTTACATTCTCCCAGGGCACAGCTTGGGGGGGGGGGGGGGGGTGGCACGTGGATTCAGCTTTCCTGGGGACCCTGTAGCCAGCTTTCCCACCAAAGACAGGGCCCTCTCAGGACACTGGCCTGCTGGGCTCCCCTGAGGCCATCTGCTTGGGACCAAGGGCTTCCCAGGAAATTAAGAGAATTCTCTTCTGCATCTGAGGCCTCCGAGCAGAGCTCAGGCCTTGCAGAGTCTAGGAGCAGACAGTCAAGGTCTGGCCCACCCTGCTGCAGGGTCCCTGCCTGCGCTGTCTCCCCCAGCGACTCCTGCCATCCCCTTTCAGCAACGACTCCCTCCCTTCCTGTCTCCCCCAGCCCCCTGCCAGGAAGTCAGTCCCACCCACAGCTGCACCCCAGGACAGAGGAGAACTGACCCCTGGCACTTACTGGGCTGTAATCTTCTAGCAGAGCCAGGTGGCGCAGGGGTTGAAGCATTAGGCCACGGACAGAAGGCAGCATGAATAAGCATGCCGCTTTGAAGCTGCTGCTGGCCTAACAGGCTCAGAGTAGACTGGGTATGGAGAGAGAGAGAGAAAGAGAGAGAGAGAGAGAGAAGAGAGAGGTGGTGGTGATGGTGATGTCTAGCCTCTGGGACTCCAAGCCTGGGCACCATCTGTCCTGCCCTTCCTAGTGGTCCTGACTGGCCCTGCACTGAGGCCAGGACTTGGCTGAGTGAGGCTCCTTCCTCGCCCCTGGATGGCCCCCTCACAGAACCCTCCCTCCCTCCCTCCCTCCCTCCCTGCAGCGGCCTGGAAAAAGACGGCAGCCTGGGCGGAGAGGGCTTCCCACTGAAGAAGCAGAGCGGCATGCACCTGACTCTCCCTGACGCCCACGAGGCCGACTCCGGTAAGGAAGGTGCCCACAGCCCGCCCTCCTGGTCTCGCTGGATATGTAAGGTAGAATCGGGATCATGGTCGTAGCGGGGAGGAAGCATTAAAGAACTAGAAGGAAGTTGTGTGTTTTCTCAGTGCTATACGGCACCCTGACTGACTCGTCTTTTCCTTGTGACCCTTCAGTAAGGGGATGCCCAATTGTTCCAGATGGGCTTTGGACTCCACTCCACTCCCCCTCCTTCACATTGATAGGATTTTTGTTCTGGGTCTTTGATGCCTGATCCCCGATCCCATCAACACCTCATGATCACACAGGCTGGTGTGCTTCTTCCATGTGGGCTTTGTTGCTTCTCAGCTAGATGACCATTTGTTTATCTTCAAGCCTTTAAGACCCCAGATGCTATATCTTTTGATAGCCGGCCACCATCAGCTTTCTTCACCACATTTGCTTATGCACCTGCTTTGTCTTTAGTGATCATGTCGCAAAGGTGCGCATCATGGAATGCCAGTTGAATAGAACAAGGTGTTCTTGCATTGAGGGAATACTTGAGTAGAGGCCCGGTGCCTATCTACTACCTTAATACTAAGCCTATAAATATATTCATGGAGCTCAATTTCCCCCCCCCCCATCATCATATAAAAATACATTTACACCTGCACATGCCTGTATTTCAACCTCTGTCAATGCCCTTTGCCTCCTAGTTCTTTCCTCTATTTCGTCTTATTTTCCTCTTGTGCCACTATCATGTTCGGCCTTCATTCAGGTTTTAGTCATTCCTCTCGGTCACATTGCCCTGATCAAGCCCCGCCAGGCCTCCTACGAAAGACAGGCTTTCTTGCCCTGTCACAGTCACTGTCCTGGAAACCCCAGGGCAGTTCTTCGCTGTCCCGTACGGTCCCCGTGAGGTGGAACGGGCTTGGCGGCGGTGGCAGCAGACAGTTCAGTTCTTTTCTCAGTCAGCCGAGGAGAGCAGAGCGGAGCGGCTCGCGCTTCCTTAGACAGCTCTGGCGCGCCACGCCGGCTGCAGGAAGGAGCAGACTGTTTTGAAACGGATTGTGGATCCCTTGTCCAGCATGGCTGGGTGTGCTCGGCCTGTGGAATGCCAGAGTCTCTTGTCACTCCCGACGACACCGTGCTGCATGCATAAATACATCTAGCAGGGCATATCTCTTTAAAACACACGCCTCCCAAAACCCAGGGCCACGGAGATGCCGACGAGTCCAAGAACGAAACGACTTAAAGCAATCTTTTTTTTTTTAACTTAAAAGAATGTTACAAGGCAAACACATCTGTGAAAGGGGGTGGAAGACTAGACCTTTTCAGAGAGGGTCAGTGGAGTCGGTCTCAGAGGACCCGGCCGCAGGCTCCCCTTGCAGACACAAGCCCGCCCACCACTTCCTCAGCCGCGGTCACGACGTGGCTTCACGAGCTCCTCTCCTGCGGGGGAGTGGGGGGGTTAGCCACTGCTCCCCCAAAGGGTGTGGGGGGAGCACACCAATGATCTGCGGAAGAAAGGAAGACCTGGGATCCTCTTCCAAAGCCCTGGGGGGCAGGCCTGCTCCTCCGCACGCAGGGACCCCTGGATCCAGGTCACCTCAGCAGCAGGTGCGGGGGCCCGGGCCTGTTCCTCACTGAACTCTGCCCCGGGGTCTCCTGAGTCCGCTGGAGCCGTGGCTGTGGTCAGAGGTGCCCCCGTTTCACCGGCTCTGTTGTGGGGTACTGTGGGGCTGGTTCCGAGCCACAGCAGAAGCCCGTGTTGCCGGTTCCTGCGCCAAGTCCACGGTGGCAGCCACTGCCTCCAGCCACCCTACTAAAGGGCCTTCCCCTCTTGTTCAACCGAGCCCGAGAAGAAGTCATGCCCTGCTGGCCTCTTAAGGAGCACTGGGTCCATGCTTCTTCCAAAACAGATCGGTCTGCCCTTTGAGCACTCCACGGTACTCTCAGTATTCTTACAGCACCGTGATTCTGGGGAATTGCAGAAGCTGGCAGCTTGCCTACCGTGAGCAGGGTCCGTGCCTCCCAGAGCCACTGCAGAAGAGGACTCCAGAGCGCACAGGGACCGACCCCGCGCTGCTGCCCCAGGACCCGCCCAGAGAGCACACCAGCAGAGGGGACTCTTATCCTTGTGGAATGGTAGCATCTGAGCCAGAAAGGAAGACGGCAGAGAGAGAAAGTCAGCCACCGGCTCGCCGCCCTGCTGAGCCTGGAGAGGCTGTTTCCTGTGCCCGTATTTTCTTCACAGACACAAGCCCCGGGCTGCTGGCAGCCTCCCTCCTCCCTTCCCCGCTGGGTCTCGGCAAGCCCGATCCCACGTCAAGGCAGGACTCTGCAGAACCACAGGGGACACAAGATGCGAGCCCACAAACGACCCCCCCCCCCACCGCCACTGGTTGGGGAGACGGATCTGGAGATGCCCCTGTGTGAACAAACGGGAAGCTCCACGGCTTTGCGTGCGTGTCAAGGTGGAAGCAACTGGAAACTCTCCCGGATCCTCTCTCCAGGTCAGCACGGAGCAGTTTGCCGTCACAGCCCCACCTGCGCCATCTGCAATGCGCTCGGTCAAGCAAGGGACACTGCCCGGAGATGAGGGAAGCCCTTCTGTCCGTCTCGCAGCAAGGCTTGGGATCACGTTGGCCCGTCTGCCTCCCCGGACCGCCTCCAGCCCAAGGCCCCCGACGGAGAGGAATGCGGGACGTGAAGAACAAGCGTGAGAACGAAGTGGAGGCCGCCAAGTGCGCGCACACGGAACGCCCGTGTTAGCCAGGACACGTGCGAAGGCTGACCACCCAGCTGTCCGTGCTCTCCTGTCCCCGGGGGAAGGAAGGGGGCCCCATGCCTCGTCAGACCACTGAGGCAGAGCTGCCCGGAGGACAGGAGGATGACTCGGTGCACAGATTGCTGAACAAGATACATCAGGCGGAGCGTTAAAGCTGCGTGTTACATGGAGGGCCCAGGGAAGTGGGAGGGGGTGGGGGGGAGACCCAACTCCTTTTCGTTTCTCTTTTTTTCATTTTAGTCATCTTACTGGGGGCTCATCCAACCCTTATCGCCACCCATCCATCCATCTGTTGTATGCCAAGAGCGTGTGTCCATGTGTTGCCCTCATCCTTCTCAAAACATTTGCTTTCTACTGAAGCCCTTGCTGTCAGCTCCTCACTTTAAGCCCCTTCCCCCACCCAACCTCCTTTGTGACCCGCTTTCTCCCCCCGACTGTAAAGCGGGGCATCCGTGTTGACACGGAGTATAGTAACGACACGCCACGGATGGGTCCCTCGAGCCCATGGACAGTACAGGAGACACCGCCCGGGGCCTGGCCCGTCCTCACGATCGTTCCCCGTGGGAGTCCGCCCTGTCAGCCCTGTGTCTTGTCAAGGGCCGCCTTCTTGCCCGCTGCCCTCTCCGTGTCTGAAGGGCGGGAGGCTGCGTGGTCTGGCACCGTGAAGCCTTCGTTCGTGTCCAGCCTGGTCCTGTCATTAGACAGTCCTAGTCATTAGACTAGACCATTAGACAGTCACCTTTTCTCCTCCCTGTGTTGCTGGCCGTGGGAAAACATGCATCTTTTTTTGGGGGGGGGGGGGTGGAGGGGCATCACTGCCCTCAGGTGGTGGGAGTAGGAGGCCCAGCCTTTGTTCCGTGGAGCTGGAATCCAACCTCCATCCCAGTGGGCCACAGTCCCGCGCACAACCACTACGCCACCGGGGCTCAGCCGGAAAACTTGCATCTTTGCCAACATTGATGGTTCTTTTCCTTCCAGGGAGATCCCAGGAAGTGGGTTGGGTGC
>PVJH01021223.1:0-39086 GCA_004026705.1 Nesogale talazaci
CTCCATATCCAACTTTGTGATGGTTTTCCCCTTCTCCCCCTCCTGCCCCACTATCCACCTACCCTTATGATATCACTATTCCCACTACTCTTCTTGAGGGTTTTATCTTTCCTGAATTCCTTCTGCCAAGAGCTATTATCTGTTCCAATGTGTGTACTCCAGTCTAGCCAGGTTTTTAAGGTAGAACTGAGTCATAGTAGTGATAGTGGGGAAAGAGGAGGCGGAGGAAGCATTTTGAAACTAGAGGAATGATGTGTGTTTCACCAGTGCTATACTGCACCCTGGTTGAATCATACAAGAACTTCCATGATTCAGACCTATGAATCTTCAGAGGAAGAATATTAACGTGTAATAATTTTTAAATGGTAAATATAATAATAAACACCTCCTACTACACTACTCTCCAACTACCAGTTTGGGGACAAAATTAGGTGCAATTGTGTGTACGTTATGGCTCATCTCTTCTTACTGCAGCTATTAACATAATGGTCATTGGTTTTTATAATTTTCTTTTAGTTCTTTTAATTTTATGCATAAAATATAGCTTACATTTGAATGGAAACTCTGCACTTATTTTCAGTTAAATAAGGATTGGCATAAGAAGCATCTTAGAAATTATTTATGTATCTCCTGCACTAGGGTAGGATTTTTGCAAAATTATTTGGCTATAATTAGCACATTTATTCCTATTCTTTATTGGGAGCAGAAGTCACTGTGGTTGTAACACAGGCAAGCCAGGAGAGTTGAATGTTTTACATTCACGGGGCAGTTAGCATTAGAGAAATATGCTTTTACTCTCATCAGGGGAAGCATAAAAAATAAAGGCGTCATTACTGACCCATCATCAGTAACACATGGAGAATGTAGATCAGGAAGGTGTTACTTCCCCGGGAGCCAAGGCTGATGTTTCCAATTGGAAGGGCTATTGGATGGGGCAGCCACCTGCCCATAGATTGGTGTAAAACCATTTATTGAGGAGGTGTAACTAGACTGGCTGATAAGTTAGATAATGAAGGATAGATCAAGAAGACCACCAGAAGTAGAAATGAGACAACCCAGTGGCTGAATTCCCTTTTCTCACTTCAGATTCGCTGAGTCTATGATGAATAAGAATATTGCCTGCTCCATTTGCTAACTGTTCTTCTAAAACAGTGGGAGTTTGATGTGACAGCCAAAGAATAAATTGCTGCCTCAGGAAATACTTTGCCTTTGACTGATTGCTGAATGGATGGAAATGAATTTTTGGCACCTTTCCCTAAGTCATTTTGGTTCTATTCCTTCCTCTGTCCTTTGGGAAATGTGCATTCATATTATTATTAAAAATAAATTCACAGTACACTTGTGGGAAGCCGCATGTGCCATTTTGGGACAGAAGGTAGGGTGGTTCCAGTTTATATAATAGCAATGGTGCTGTTATACCCTTAGAAGAGACCTGAACTCTTCTTTCAAATTTGTATTATTTCTCAGTAACCTCACATACAACTTATAGACTTCAGGTTTTGCGATTTTGAATCCTCAATGAATTCTGGCATGTCATATTTAGCTACCACAAATTTGCCTATGTTCCTGTAGTAAAGATAATTTACTAGGTATCTACATTATAATCTCTATCAAAGTATATAATGATGGATGGATAAGAGCACAGCCTCTAGGTGCTCTTCTTAACACCAACTGGCTTTGGGATCTTGATTAAGATACGCACAACTATTCCTCTTTTCATTCTTTCCAGATCTCTGTTCAGTCTTCCCCCCTCCCCCTTCTATGTTAATGATTGTTTTTGTTTTTTGTTTTTAACTCAACATATTTTTCACTGATTTTTCTCTGCCCTACAAAAGTATTGTTTGGTTTCCAACAAAGGTAAAAATAATGTGTTTTTGATCTTGGTTTTAAAAAGTAAGTCAAAGATGCCATGCGTGAGCCTGAGAAAGGTAAACTTTGATTCCCGCCACTGCCATCAAGTTGGTGCAGATTGATGGTCAAACTATGGGTTTCCAAAGCTGGTGGGTTAGAAACCTTGACCAGGCAGTAAAATAAATCTATTACTTAGCCAAGAGCACCACCAGAGCTCCATGATGGAAGGTAATACTTAAGCCCTAAGTTTTTTTTAATCATTTTATTTGGGACTCATACAACTCTTATCACAATCCATATATTTATCCATGATATGTCAAGCACGATTATTGCCCTCTTTATTCTCAAAACATTTGTTTTTTACTTGAGCCTATGATATCAGCTCTTCATTTTCCCCCTCCCTCCCTGATACTCCCTCCATCATGAACCCTGGATAATTTATAAATTATTATTATGATGTCATATCTTACACTGTTCGATGTCTCCCTTCACTCACTTTTCTGTTTTCTATTCCCCAGGAAGGAAGTTATATGTAGATCCTTATAGTCAGTTCCCTCTTTCTACAAACCCCTCCACCCCCGCCCCCCATTGACACTCTTAACCACTAGTCTTGAAGGGATCATCTTTCCATGAAGCCCTAAGTTTGGCATGAAGATTGACATTCTTTTTCATGCATTTTTTGGGGGCGTCACTGCCCTCTGGTGGTGGGAGTAGGAGGCCCAGCCTTTGCTCCTGTGGAGCTGCTGCTGAAATTGAACCTCCATCCCAGTGGGCCTCAGTCCTAAGCACAACCACTATGCCACCGGGATCAGCCTTTTTCATGCATTTGTAATACATTTCCCGGCTACCATGTCAAAATACTGGGTTCCTCTCCCTGTCTCTCCTTTTCCTATAGTGGTTCTCATATTACACCTTCCTACTCTTTCTCTTAAAAATTAAAGGTCTCTGCATTTGTGTACATACATGTGTATGTGTGTGTGTGTGATGTTTTTATCAAAACCTCAAAAATGTGTTGACAATATGAAAACAGTCCTAAGAATTTGGAAAGTCTATGAAAATGTCTATGAGTATGGATTTAAACTTCTCAGTACTGATATCACCAACTCAGTACTTCTGTATCTATCATTGTTGTACCATCTCAGCACAAACAAAGGGTGTTGGGGAAGAGACATTTTGCTTCCCGGGATAGTTTTGCACATCTGCTTTGGTGGTTTTACGAAAACAACCAAAAGCATGACAGATCAACTGTAAGGGCAAAGTTTAAGGAAAGAAATGTAGAAAATTAGAATAAGTAAGATGTATCTATCTGGTCAGATCTTTTGGGTGCTTTTTTCCGGCAAAAGGGAAATCTGGGGAAATAGATAGCAGTTTAAAATAAGATGTCATCAGCAATTTGAGCAGTTCATACAAAGCATAGTATGCTTAATATTTACTGAATGAATCCATTAAACAAATTTTTTTGCTAAATTAAATACAAACTTGAATGCTATCCTAACTGTATTGATGAAATTTTGGCCTGAAAGGTGGTTTCATTAAGAAGTAAACACAAGGATAATTGAAAGGATCATATTAAGGCTGAGTCCCGGTGGTGTAGTGGTTAAGCACGGGACTGCGACCCACTGACTTGGCAGTTCAAATCCAGCAGCAGCTCTCCAGGAGCAAGGCTGGGCCTCCCACTCCCACTAGAGGGCAATGATGTCCCACCCCCTAAAAAACAAAAAAAATTCATATTAAAATTAAAGTTATTAAAGGATATTAGCAATAATCAATAACAATCAATATGAAGATAATGAAATAGCTATCATTAAAAAAGTTTTGTATTTAAAGGAGACATAACACATTGTAACATAAATGCCTGTTATACCAAAGTGCTTTCATTGAGGGAGTGCTTTTTTCTAGTACCCCGACTATGTTAGTCTGGGTAGAATAGAGAAACAGAATTTATAAACACTCACATATGTATAAGAACGTGTTTTATATACAAGAAAAATTGAATATTGAGAATACATTCCAACCCAGTCCAGATCAAGAAGTCCAAGATTAGCCCATATGTCTGACACCAGTCTATAAAGTTCTCTCCTGACTCAGGAAACACATGCGATGACTCTGAATGCAGGATGAGCACAGGCCAGTGGGTAGAAACGCTTATGGATCCAGTGGTGGTAGAAACATCTCCATGCTGACAGAGTCTTCATGTGGCTTCTCCACTTGTGAAGCTCTGGCTGCCATCAGCCTCTCTCCATGTGGCTTGTCAACAAGAATGTCTCACAGAAACTGAGCATGTGTCCCACCTCCAGCAAGTTACTTATCTCCTTAGTGCCTCCAAATGAGGTCATCAAGTGAGACAGTCATGTACTCGTGTGTCAATTTCGTGATTGGGAGTGTAGGGGTGGAGTCTAGCCTATCAATCTGGAGTTAGTCAATGAGGCCTCTGTGTGGGCATGGCTTCCTCCTGAGAATTCTGGGAAGTCTTGTGGTATCTCCCAATTGGAGAAGAGAGACTTGACTCAGTTCCTTGGAGTCGGTCTACCGACAAGACAAGATGGCAGCTTGCAAGGAACTAGAGCAGCTGGTGGAGAAGCCACATGGGCTTATGCTGATGGAACCAGACCACTGAAGCTGGAAAAGCCAAAAAGAGACCCCTGCCAGCACTGAGATGCTTCTACCACCATCTGAATACACAAGACTCTGCATCCACTGGCCTGTAATTGTCCTGGTGTCATTGCATGTGCTCTGTGAGTCGGAAGCCAACTTTAGATCCTGGGATCAGACATATGGGCTAATATTGGACTTATGGACTTGGACTGTACTGGGTTGATATGCTTTCTCAATGTTCATTCCTCTTGTATATAAACCTCTCCCTTATATCCATACGTATGTTTATGAATTTGTTTCTCTAGTCTACCTGAACTAACACATCAAGATTCTACATGATTTATAGGCTAGACTTCACTCATTCACCCTAAATACTCAAATTGACACAGGATTATGTAATTACACCACCAGCATTCTGTGATGCTCGCCTTCCTGACATTATCTCTGAAGATAAAGTGATTGCATAAGTAAAT
This sequence comes from Nesogale talazaci, assembly GCA_004026705.1. Taxonomy (NCBI): domain Eukaryota; kingdom Metazoa; phylum Chordata; class Mammalia; order Afrosoricida; family Tenrecidae; genus Nesogale; species Nesogale talazaci. The sequence continues at coordinate 4,920 of PVJH01021223.1, forward strand.
GGGGCAAAGAAAGCTGATGGTTCCTGGCAGTTAAAAGATATAGCAACTGGGATCTTAAAGGCTTGAATATAAACAAATAGCCATATAGCTGAGAAGAAACAACAACCACATAGAAGAAGCGCACATGCCTGTGTGATCGTGAGGTGTTGATGGGATCATGTATCAGGCATCAAAGACCCAGAACAAAATATATCAGTGTGAATAAGGGGTAGTATGGAGCAAAGACCCAAAGCTGATTTGTAGACAATTGGAAATCCCCTTAGAGAAGGGTCACAAGGAATGGCTGAGCCAGTCAGGCAGTGTAACACTGATGAAACATACAGCTTTCCTCTAATGCTTTAATGCTTCCCTCCCCCACTCTCCTAACCCTAATTCCCTATCCTATCTTGCAAATCCAGTTAGACCACACCATGTACACTAGTACACATAAGAGCTTAAAACATAGGGAATCCAGGACAGATAAACATTCCTCAGGACCAATGAGAGTATTAATACCAGGAAGGGAAAAGTAAGGTGGGGAAGACAACAGAAAAGTTAGTCAAGAGAGACAGCAGTCTGTATAAGACAAGAAAAAAATATGTTATCAAGAGTTCATGGGGGTGGAATTAACTGATATCTACGGCTTAAGTAGAAAAAGTGTTTTGAAAATGATGAAGGCAACATATGTAGAAATATACTTGACACAATGGACGGATGGATTGTGTTTTGGTTGTATTGTTTTACTTAAAGATAAAGATTAGGATTTATAATTCATAATATCTCACATATTATTACATGTTGAGTTAGTTAAGACTCATTGTGCCAACCCAGCCAATAAACACATATAGGATTAATCAAAGGATATAGAGAGAAATGACTTGTTGAGCCTCGTCCTGGTGGTTCTCTGTTCTCTTGTTCTCTGATGGTTGGATCAGTATGCCACTGCCTTATCTGGCAAGGCTCACTTCCTGCAAGACATCCCTGAGGAGAAGCCACAGAGACTTACCCTGATGCAGCCCTGGGTGCTGGAAAAGCCACGTGGAGACTCCTGTCAGCACTGAGATGCTTTGACCATCACTGCCTTCAAAGAGTTTCTACTCACTGGCCTGTGATCCTCATGCATTTGACATCATTATGTGTGTTTTGTGACTTTGAGGAGGACTTTGTAGATCAGTGTCAGTCATATGGGCTAAATTAGATTTGTGGGTTTGGACTGGACTGGGTTGGGATGTTTTCTGAATGTACACTTACCATATATATAAAACTCTCTCTTAGATATACATGAGTTTCTGTGTGTTTGTTTTTCTAGTCTACCTAGGCTAACACACATGTACTAATAAAATAAATTATGTAATTTTAGTTCAAAAATGTAAAGGGATAGCCCCAACCCCAAGTGCTCTTTTAAAAAAATTGTGGGGGATAGTGCATTTTGAGTTAGTTCAGTGGTCAGACTGCTAATCAAACTTTCAAATTAGAGGTTCTGAAAAGACTGTGTGCAACAAAAAAGGCTTTATTTGTGGCAGACAGTGGACTGGTTTTGCCACCACGGCATTGCACCTGCTCACACAGTCATCCCAGCATATAAGTTTTGGGCAAAAAACAGCATGCCTCTCTTGCCACACACAACTGACTCACCTGACCTTGCTCTGTGCAACGTCTTTTTTGTTTCCATGAATGAATGCAGTGGAACATGACAGAACCATGATTTGATGATGTAACGGAAGTGAAGAAAAAACAAGGGAGGTGCTGTCAGCCATCCAAATTCATGAGTTTAAAAAAATGTTTCCAAGAATGGAATCACAGATTTGATAAATGTATTAAGTGTAATAGAGAGTACTATGGAACCGATAAGTTTGTTTTGTAAAAAAAATTATTAAATGCAGTTTGAAAAAAATTCCTTTTTTGGGGGTAGCCTCTCATATTCTGTTTCTCAAATTTGTCATTAACATAGACTAAACACATTGCGGTTAATTTTTAAAGTGATGCAGTTTAGCAAACTAAATGGTTGAGTAGCATTTTTAAAGATCCTATTCTGAGGAAAACGAATAGTCCATACTAGCAGAATTGATAGCTAATGTCTACTGTGTGGGAGTAGGTTAGAAACAGCACCAACTAATAACCCTAACTCATATATTTTAATGACCCGGACAGAGCAGAAAAACAAAATAGCAAAGAGGCAATGAGTTTAGACATTCAGTTTATGTCTAAATAGTTTCTGGCTTTTGTGTTCCAGGGTATATCAAGTATGGGATGTTCCCTTTCCTACTTTCTCCCCATTTCCCTTAAATTGAAGTCTCCCTTTGCCCCCAGCTAACTGACAAAATGGCAGAGGATATTGCACAGGGCTACTTGCTGTTTGTTGACTGGGAAGCTCCTCCCCACACTCCCTTTATTTAACCTCCTCTGGGAATTAAAACTTCAGAGGGAGTAACTTAAATTTTTGTGAGGCCAGAGGATACACAACCTGACTTCATTTGGGAAGTTCCAAGAGGTAACCAAGTACTCGTACAGGCTCAGGTTTCAGGTTATTCTCTTCATATTTTTTTAAAGACTGATTCAAAATTTAAAACCTTTTAGAAATCCCTAACATGTTGGGGAAATGACTGAATGTGTATGTATGTAAATTGTCAATATCAATATATTGCAGATATATATTTAATGAGCTTTGCAGAAATAATTTTGTAAGATCACCTCTTTCTTTCTCTTTGTGGTATTTTTTAATAAAGTGGAATTAGATTTATTTTTAAATTTTCATATAGATATAGTCATTGTAGAAGTCTTCAGAAAATACAAAGGTCTATAGAAAAAGAACCATTCCAACACTGAGATAATAATTTTTAGTGTGTTGATATAAAGCTTTCCTGTATCTTAGCTTTATAAACATTGAGATAATTTTTGTCATTGTTTTAATAGAATCTGGTTATGCACACTGTTTTATTTTATTTTTTTTGATTTAAATTAAAGAATTTATTAAATATAAATTTAAACAACTAAAGTTGTAATTTTATTATAAATATCAAAGTGACATAAAATAAATGAAGCAGAAAGCTGAAGAATTTTGGTTCCTCACAGGGTCTTTATAAGATTCTCAAAAGCCTTCAAGTTTGCTATCTTCTACTGTCTTGTTAGAAGAGTAAAAAACTTTGAATGAAAATCCACTTCTGGGAAAAGAACCAGGGTTTATGCAGAGGCAGTCAGTATTGGTCATCGTGAAAGGATCATATTTGTCTGCAATGACGATCAAATCAGGCACAGGATACACTCTCAAGGTATAGTCATAGGCCCAGTACACTGGGCAGACAAAAAGGGGGAGAGGAGTCAGGTGGCCTTGGGATAAGATAGTCTTTACAAAATGATTTGGAATATCCAAGTTGCTATTAGGAAAACGGACACAATTCCTGCACATTTTATTCACTAAGTCTTCACAAAAGGCAATAATTTCTTGTGTACAGTTCTGAATTCTGCAAGGGTTAGTAGTGAAAACTGAAAATGGTACTTTTTCTTTTAATTCACTGGTGATGCTTTCTGCAAGTGGTGGCCTTGGTAAGATGGAACCGAATCCAGCATCTTCTGGACCAGGTACAAACACAAAACGACTACTTTGGTGAATACTTGGGTATTCACATATTATGTCTGCCAAAGTTTTAAGGGAATCTTTCAAAGATTGAACTTGATTTTTTCCATATGGTGCTGATGAAAAATTACCACAAAGTATAAAGCAAGTTGGAGGTGCTGGTGAATAACCAGAAAACATTGTGTGCAGTTTTTCCAGTACTTCTACTTGGTCCAACCAAACATCAGATATGAACACAAACATGGCATCTTTGTTCTCATCTTCTAGTTGTTTAAGTTTTGCAGATATCTTCACTGACGTAGTGGAAGGCCCTCCAAAAAAATTAATGTTCCCATAGTAGGCCCTAGTAGTAGTTGAGGGCTCAGTGGACGGAAACCCAAATGCATTGACATGAAACACTTGATCTTCAAACCAACCTTCTGCTAAGACAAAGCATGCCTCTGTGTATGAGCCACTATGGAACTGAGCTTTACTAAGATCCAGTTGTACCGTCCCAGTAGGATCTTCCAGAAAAAAATATTCCCTCTTTTAACTGTGTTATCATCCCAAGTATAATCACATCTCCAATTTTCGTTGTGCAACCCAGTAAGGTTTCTATCGTCTTAAGCTGGAATTTGCTTCCACTCTCTTCAGGGTTAGTACCTATCACTGGAGGAGTGAATAACTCATGTCTGTGGGTTCTTTGGTGTGAAATGGCATATTGTTCACGAAACAATTCAGCTTTATCTCTTGCTGTTCCAAATAATGTTGGTGCAGGGCGGTTGGTCATTAAAAGAGGAAGAAATTTTTTTTCTTTCTGAGTTGCACGCAAAGCGTGGAGTATCAAATGCTCCTATGATATTGAATAGATGGTCTATAGTTTCATCTACTGCCTGACCGCATTCCTGGACAACTGCTTCCGCTACAGATCGTTCAATCATGTTGGATGACAGAGGTTGTTTTTCTTTTTTTTTTTTTTTTTTGGCATCACTGCCCCGGTGGTGGGAGTAGGAGGCTCAGCCTTTGCTCCTGGGAGCTGGAATCGAACCTCCATCCCAGTGGGCCGCAGTCCCGCGCACAACCACTACGCCACCGGGGCTCAGCCCCCAGAGGTTGTTTTTCAACAGCATCAGTGATCTTTGGATGTACTTCTTCCTATGTGTTTGGGGTCATAGACTGTTTCCTGTGGAAGACCTGGCTGTGCTCCTGGTTGCTAAGCAAGATTATCGTTGCTTAGTTAGTACACTCGTTTGTTTGTCAAATGAGTTTTATTTTGCAGTCTATGGTCCTATTTAAAATTCTCCTCTGCTTCCATCCTTTAGATTGAGGAAGACACATGGCAGAAATACTACTTGGAAGGAGTCTCAAATGAAATGTATACGGAATATCTCTCCAGTGCCTTTGTGGGTCTGTCTTTTCCTACCGTTTGTGAGTAAGTGACTTTCACTGTATACTCTTTGCCTCAGTAATCTTGCCAGCTCTCATGGGATCTTTGTCAATTATCAAGTGTTTCATCTACTCGGAACTGACTTGTTAGTAGGAAAATAGGTCATAACATGGGCCCTGCGTAGGGGATTTCAGCTGGACCTGCTTCTTATAATCCTGAGAATCACAGACTTTATCATGTGAACTAATGTACAAACTATATTACCATACAAATTTATATCTTGAAGTATGCTCTTATGATACGGACACATTTAAGAAAGCAGACATAAAACCATACCGCTTTGATTTTACTGGAGCAAAACAAAATCTTGCCAACTACTTGATGAAAAGAATTTTAACTTCTTTCACTCAAGGCAGATAAGAAAGGGACACTCTTTAGAAAAGCTATTGAGACTAAGCCATTCAAAGTAAACTCATAAAAAGTAATGAGTCAGCTAAAATTTGATGACAGACGTATTTACCAAAAAGAAAAAAAAAGTAAAGTAGCTGCTGAGAGAACTAATGTACAACCAAGTACCTCATGGGGTTTGGTTCCTTGGTTTGGAAATTTAGGGTCATGGTTTCATAGTACATTCTGGTTAATTATCCTCATAGCTCGTTTAGTCCTTCTTTTTCTATTTCTTACTTCAATTTGTAGTGTCCCCTGTCTTAGAAAATTACCCATAGCCATCCACGAAACAGTAAGTGGTACATATTCACTGAGAACCATACTCATCTATTAGTTTGCCATATTATGGTGGCTTGTATGTTACTGGGATGCTGGCAGCTTTGTCACTTTTGTTTCAAATAATAGCAGGGACATGAAAATTGAGCCTATAGACTAAGAACAAACTACAAAGAAGAATTGGGTTATTCACTTCAGAGGAATTAGCCTCTGCAAACCTGATGGACAGCATTGAAATATTGTCAGATACTGAAGGCATACTGAAGAGAAGCAGAATTTTGACAGAGACAGTGGCATAAGATGAGCCCTAGGTCAGAAGAAACTCAAAATAAGACTAAGGAAGGGCAGGAGTCTCAAAGTAGTGTTGACCATAATGATGTGAATGGAGTTAAGGTCATGGGAGTAAAGCCCTTAAGACTTTTATTTGCTGTTGGGGTATGAGTCAAAGTGGAAAAAGAAAAAATAAGTTGGAAAAATCTAGGAATTGGAACTTGGAATACATAATGTATAAATTCTAGAAAATTAAAAATGAGGTGGAATACAAAGATGGACATCCTAGGCATTACTGACTTCAAGTGGACTGATATTGACCATGAGAATTACACAACAAAAGAAATGGCATTTCATCATTGTCAAAATAGGCATTTCAAAATCTATCTTGAAGCACAATGCTCTCTGTGATAGAATTATCCTATTCCCATTCAAGGAAATCCAGTCACTACCACTATTATTCAAATTTATGTACCAACCATTAAAGCTATGCACAAGTTAAGAGATGTACAAATTTCTGCAGTCTCAAGCTTATCAAATATGCAATCTAGATACATTACTAACTATTGATGATTGAAATACAAAAGTTGAAAATAAGAATGAAGAAAAGGTAGTTGGAAAATATGTCTTGGTGATAGAAATGCATGGCCACAGAGCTGGAGATCACCTAATAGAATTTTGCAAGATCAATGAATGACTTCATTGTAAATATCTTTGTCAACAACACAGTGTTATACATGTGGACTTCTCTAGAAGGAATACACAGACAACAAATGGATATTTTATGAGAAGAAATTATGGGAAAGCTCAATATCATGAGTTAAATATGAGTCCAGAGGTTGATTGTGGAACAGATCACCCATGGATCATATTTAAGTCCAGGTTGAAGCTGAGGAATATTAAAACACGTCCATGAGAGCCTAAATACAACTGTGAGTCTACCCCATCTGAATTTGAAGAACATTCCAAGAATAGAATTTCTGCAGTAAACACTAATAAACACTACAACAAACAGAAGATCTGATGAACTGTGGGAGGATTTCAAGAACATCATTCATGAAGAAAGTCAAAGGTCCTTAAAAAGATAAGAAATAAAAGAACAGCTTGAATGTCAGAAGAGATTCTGAACTTACTCTTAATTGTAGAGTAGCTAAGGCATATGAAAGAAATGGTGAAATAAAAGAGCTGAGCAGAACATCTCAAAGGGCAACTGGAGAAGACAAAGTCAAATATTATAGTGAAATGTGCAAAAACCTATAAAGTTATACAACTGAAAATGAAGAACACATTCAAGCATTAAAATGTATTAAACTGAGGGAACTCAGGAAAAAATTCAAGCCTTAAGATGCAATATTGAAATATTATATCAGCAAGATATTGAATGATGCAAGAAGTATCAAAAGAAAATGGAAGACTAGTCACTGTACCAAAAATAACTACTCAACATTTCATGTCAGCATATGAGCAAGAGCCAGTGATACTGAAGGGAAAAAGTCAAGCTGCAATGTAAGCAGTAGCTAAAAAACTAAAAAGAAGGCTGTAGAAATTGATGGCATATCATTGAAATGTTTCAACAAGCTGATGAAGGACTGGAAGCACCCACTGATCTATGCCAGGGTATTTAGAGAACAGTTACTTGGCCAATTAACTACAAGAGATTCATATTTATACCCATTCTAACAAAAGGTGACCCAAGAGAGTGGTCACATTCTAGAACAATATCATTGATATTACACCCAAGTAAATTTTTGAAGAGTATATAACATCATTTGTAGCAGTACATTGACAATAGCCACTGAAAGTTCAGGCCATAGTCAAAAGAAGATGTAGGAAAAGGGATATCATGGCTAATGTCAGAAGAATCTGACTGAAATCAGAGGATACCAAAAATATGTTTACTTGTGTTTTATTGGCTAGGCAAAGATACATGACTGTGTGGGTCATAATAAACTATGGGTAACCTTCAGAAGAATGGGAATTTCTGAATAATTCATTGTGCTTATATAGAACTTGCACATGGATTGTGAGACAGTGGTGCAAAAAGAATAAAGGACTGCTTCAAGGTTTATAGTCAGGAAAGGTGTCTATGAGACTTGTATCCTCTCATCATACGTATTCAGTCTACATGCTGAGTAAATCATTCAAAAAGCTGGTTCAGGTGAAGAAGAATGAGGCATCAGGATTGGAGAAAAGCTTATTAACAACTTGCAATATGCAGACAACACCACCTTGCTGAAAGCAAGGGATTGAAACACTTGCTCATGAAGATCAAGCATTGTAACTTTTAGTATGGATACAATTGTCCATTCACAATTGGACCATGAAGTATCCTAATAATAAGTGGAGAAAAGATAGAAGCAGTTGAGTCTTTTGTTTTATTTGGATCCAATCAATGTGCATGAGAGTAGCAGTCAGGAAATTAAAGGATGCATTCCATCTTTAAAGTACTAAAAAGCAAGGGGGTCACTGTGATGACTAAGGTTCATCTGACTCAAGCTGTGATATTTTCAGTTTCCTCACTACGGGTTCAAAGTGAACATTGAGTAAGAAATATGAAGAAGTATCAATGCATTTGAATTATGGTGCTGACAATGAATAATGAAGATATCATTGACTGCCAAAAGAACAAATAAATTTGTCTTGGAAGAAGTACAGCTAGAATGCTCCTTAGGGACAGAGATGGTGAGAGTTCATCTGACATACTTTGTACATGTTATCAGAAAAGATCAGTCTTTGGAGAAAGATGTCAAGCACGGTACAGGGTCAGTGAAAAAGAGGAAGTTTTTAAAGAGAGGAATTTACACAGCGACTGAATTCAACAATAGATTCAAACATAAGACCAATTTTTTAGGTGGTGCAGAGTCAGGCAGTGTTTTGTTCATTGTGCAAAGGGTCACTATGATCCTATGGAACTAATTCGTTAGAACCTAACATTCACCTAGAAAGAGAGAGAAAAAGGAGAGAGAGAATTGGGACAAGGAGGAGGAGAGGGAATGTATGACTAATTGCCTCCATGAACAACTGTCCTCTTTGCTATGGGATCAGAAAAGTTCAATGGTACATTACTGAATATTTTGATCAAAGACTCTACAGAAAATATTTCTCAAAATGGAGAAATACAGAACATAATTTCAGCTTTTCAATGGACTCCAGACATTTGTGTGTCATGGAAGCTACATGAAACCCTGAAACTATTTCTTTAAGATTATTTTTATACCTTGAACTAAAAATAACCCCTGAAGTTATTTTAAAATGAACCAATAGTTTAGTTTAACTAGTACAGAACTGAGCCAATGGCTCAAGCTTAGCAAACACAAAGATGGTTAGACACACTGCACAGTGTTTCATTTTCTTGCACATGGGATTGCTGTGAACTGCAATCAATTCAATGGGACCCAAGAGTAAAGAATGCTTGCCTTTTGCATCATGCTTTTTGAAGACCTATCTCTTGGCACCAAACTGATCCAGTCAATGTGCACGAGAGTAGTAGAAATATAGGAACATTAGGAAACAGTGAAGTTTATGCTAGTAGGAAAGGAATAGCTCAGAAAGGAGGGGGAGAATATTTGTACACCTTGAAGAATGTAATCCATGCTAGGGTGCTGACTTGCTATGACTGTTTTTGCTGTTGTTGTTGTTGTTGTTTTGCTTCAAAGTGACTATTAAAGATAGTCTATGTGCACTTTCCCATTTTCTTTTCTGAAGAGCTCTCCCCTTCCTACTGCCTTGGCCAGACCTTTTTGGGTTTGTCCACCCTGATCCATTGGCATGAATTATCTCTGGTTTTCAAACCAATTCAAGTGCTGAGAAGAATGGGCTGCTTTGAGTCTTTCCCTTGATTAATTTTCACATTGAGAACATGATCCAGGGAAGGGGAAGTCCACACACCCTTTTTGCCATCAGAAAATTTAGTATTTGTTTAATACAGCATGCAGAATCTACCTCCACCCCCATCCCACCTTTAATACTTTGGATATGACTGAGAAGGTGTTCATCTTAGTGCTATTATTCGTTTAACACAATGATACAGCAGAGGAAGAAATAATCAATAAAGAAAGGACATTTAATGAGATTTAGGAACATCCCAAAACATTGAAGCTCTCCTCAAGCATTTGATTATCTGGAGGCTTAATTATCTGTGTTTTCTACTTTAAATTAAAGAAAACCCATACCTCAAAGTTACCAGCAGTTTAATGATAACACTCTTCAATTCAGGTTAATTAAAGCACAGCCGTAATTAGAGTCTAGGGTTGTATATCACCAGGCTGGTGCATAAGTATTTTCATTACAGTGAGAATTGGCTATTCAATTTCAGGATGACATAAAGGACGCCAAAAATATTTTAAACTGGTTCATGCAGAGGAAGAAGAATGGAGGAATATTCTAGATATAATAAAGCATGGATAAAATATACAGATTTCCAGAGCAGTTCCTATAATTATATCTTGCACTAAAACAATATGTAGCCAATAACATCTTAAACCATGAAAAGTAATACATTTGTTCTACTCTTTGGCTGGTGGGGTGTCCCCATGTAGGGGTTCAAATCTATACAAGAGAACTTTGAGTTTTCCCAGAAGCTTGGAGTAGTCCATTTATGAAAATAAAAGGGACAATTGTAGATAAATGGATAGATTTTGAGGTTGTTTCCTGGAAAAATGCAAGTGGGGCGGGGTGTGGGATTGCTGGCATGGGAGAAGAGAAACAGGAGGAGCATAATATTCAATAAGGCAGCCTTTTTTTTTAAAGGAAACTTAAAACTGAGAGATTTTCTCTCTGTTTGTCCTATATGAGTTCCTACCTTCTTTGTACCAGTCTTTTGTCTGCACCATGCGAATTACCAGGTGCTATAAAACTACCGCCACTTGTCCAGTCCTGCCTTATGATCTTCAATGGTTGATAATTTTTAAACAGATGAGTTTGGTTTCATAGCTGAAGGATGACCAAGGGCGAAGTCTTTGGGGTTCCACCGGTCTCTGTGGGCAGTAAGCACTGTCTCTGATTTTTGGTTCTATTAATATGAAAGCAGATCACTTCTTGGAATTGATCCCCTTATTCCAGGATCAATGGAGGGACTTAAGGATAAATGCTTAGAGATAATGTCAGTGTCCTGAGAGTAGGACTACAATACTCTGTTTGGGTTCAAACCAATGAATTGGGGAGTAAGTGTGGCAATTATCTCTTTCCCATTATTCCAAAAATTCAAAAGATTCTACTTTCTATTTACTCATATATTTATTGAGTAACATATTTACTGAAATATATTTACTGAAAACTTCTCTATGGCAAAATCTAACAAAATCTGTTGAATTATCCTATAAGGAGCCCAGTAATTCTGATTCCAGAGGATTCCTATGAGACCCAGAAGTAAGAACTCTGTTGTTCTGTCGGAGACAAAGTGAAGAATGAGGAGGTTTGAGAAAAACAGTAGTGGAGGTGAACTGTGGCACACTCTAGAACACATGTCTCAGCCAGACAGGGTTAGTGCTTCACAGGTACTTCAAAGATATTATGTACCCTGCCAAGGATGAGTAGGTGACCTTGGACCAGTTACATGAACTTTCTAAACCTGGGTTTTGCACCTGTAAAATGGAGCTAGCAATAGAAGTCAGAATAACCTGGGTAGTAACTCCCTCTTAGGGATAATGTAAAGATTCAAAGAGAGGATTCTAAAAGGCCCCCATCTGTAACCCTAAATAACTATCAATTCATTTCTCAATTTGTTAGCCAAACAAATATTGTATTATCCAGAAAGTCCTTAAAACATAAACACTTTTGTTTTACAAACAGATAACATGAACCATTTGTACTGTATTTTATGTAAGTAATGCATGCAATATGCATTTTTTGCAAATCACATATGCACACTGTGTGCATGATATATGTATATATGTTAAATATATGGGCATGTCATATGTAGAAAAATTAATACAATAATTCTTTTTTTCCATTATGTGGGCTTCCATAGCTATGTAAATATGTATTTTGCCTGATTATATCACATTGAATATTTGTATCTTTCTACATATTATTTGATCTTTCATTTGAATTTAAAATTCTTTACAAAATCATTTGGAAATCTGTATAAAAGAATATGGAGCTGTTTTTTTATTCAACCCTTTTCCTATTATTGGACATTTAGCTTGCTAAATTTTTATTCTATGTAGGTAGCCCTTCTCCTGAACATGTTTGAGCATAAATGCCTTAACACCCCACCTATAATTTCCTTAGAATTGGAAGCCATAATTTGTCTATTATTATTATTATTATTATTATTATTATTATTATTATTACTATCTAGCAGTAATGGTGCACTAGTACTATGGCATTAAGGAGAATTCTAAATAAGTCCCAAACCCTTAGAGAAGTTGCTGTTGTTGAAGAGCTAGAGTTCAGACACATGAACTAAGGGTCGGACCAAAGCCAGTATGAAATGAAATAAGGATTAAAGTAGGTGGTTCTAGCAAAGGGCTAAAGGACTTCTGTTGTTGTTATCAGATGCCATTGGGTTGAGTTTCCCTCAGTGTAACCTTGGGCATGAGTGGAGGACAGTGGGAGGACTGCTGCCCAGGGCAGTGCCATCCTCACTATATCTTCATTCTGCAGTCCCTCATTGTTGCTGCTGTGCTAATCCATCACACCATCAGTGGTCCTCTGCTCATTACATGACTAAGCATGATGTCCTTTTGCAGGGACTGATCTCTCTTGACAACATGTCGACAGTGTGCGCAGTGAAATCTCACCGTCCTTGCTCCCACGGGTACCCTGGCCCGTCCTCTTTCGAGACAGATTTTCTTGTTTTAATACTCTTGTTGGCACACTGATTCAAATGTATCAACACTTCTTCAGTGTGCCTTATTCCACGTCCAGGTTTCACATGACTATACACAGGAGGTGATTGAAAATACTGTGGTGTCCCGAGAATGCACAATCAGAAGGTGGCTGTCACTGGAGAAGACCTCCCTGGAAGCCGCACCTCTGAAGTAGCCTGAGAGAATGGATGGGGAGGAGCGAGCATGAGAGATGGGAGCAATCTCATGAATGCAGACTTGGAGACGTCCACGGTCCACCATCAAAGCAGCCTGGGCTGTGACGACAGTCAAGTCAGGCCAGTCTAAGTGAGATTGCCTGTAGAGGGCCAGCAATGACAGAGCCACAGTGTCGTGCTGGCTCCTTATGTGGAGGCTAAGTGGCATTATTGTCATTCTAAGTACACCGGGGTCTGCTTGGAACAACGATTTATACCACTTGTACAAAAGACCAGATTGGAGTCCAAATATCAGGTTCAGCTGCTTCAAATATCTCCCTCTGCCTGTAGTTAACATTTTACTATCCAATTGTGTAACTAATGACTCTGGCCTTGAGCAAATCCCTGTTTAGGGGCTATGTCTAGACATCCAGACCTGTGTGTAATGTGTTCTTTGAACATTCAGTGCCTTATCACTTGTGAGAAATTGGGTTTAAGGGGGGCGATGGCGAGGTGTCCTTCCCGCCCCCTCTGGCACAGTGGCCGTGAGATGAAGGTTTCCTGGGCTAACAATGGTGCTAGAACCGAGAAGTGCTATAACTGTTGGGTGGCTCTGGTCGGTCAGAAGCGCTGATTGGGAGCTTTCTTCATCTTGTTGCAGGCTGTGTTTTGTGAAGCTCAAGCTCCTAATGATAGCCATTGAATACAAGTCCGCCAACCGAGAGAGCCGGTAAGTTTGCCGCAATCCAGCTGGAGGCTGACCTTGACGGTGGTGAGACTGCACTCTGGAAAAGATGATTCCACTTCATTCTTCAGCACTGTTCGTTTGCCTCTGACTACAGGGCACATTTCAAGGCATGCTTGCCCAACCCGGGAGCTTCTATTTTGAGACCAGCTGTGGATCCCAACCCCCTTGGGACGTTCAGAAAGTGTTTCTCTGGACGGGAGGAGCCAAGCCTCCAAAGCTCCACCTGATACAACCAATTTTCACTTTTAACCCTTAAAGCATAAAATCAGGGACAGACCCAGTCCTAGAACCTTTTGACTGCCATGAGCAATGAACATTAGACTCTGACCTCCTTTATGGCAGACACAGGACAGAGCATGGTGGGTGACACCAGGCCTCTTGGTGGCCAAATTTCAAGCAGCCTGTTGTGTGCCATATGTGCTGCCCACCATGAAATTCAAATCAAGTAAATGAGCCAGAGTTCAGCAGAAGATCTCTTTATTTATTTATTTTGTATTTAATTATGTGCAAATCAGGCTGAAGAGGGACTGAGTCTGCTTGAAATAGATAACAGCACAATCAATATATGAGTTTTATGCAAGAAGAGGGAAGACATTGAACTAACAAGTAGTTTTTTTGATAGGATAGCGCATATATAGCATAGAGGTGAAATTTTTGCCTCCAAATTCTGAACAGCTTTTTTGAAGAAGTACGCCTTTGAGAGATTCCCAGATCTTTGTCCTCTAAAAAAGTTACCCATAGTATATTCCTAGTTACAGCTATCAATCTTCACTTAGAAAGGGGCCCCAGAAATCAGAGAAAGAACTGGACTGAAGGTCTAAGTCCCCTCCATGTAATACTGTCTTCTTGACCTTGAGACAAGAAGAACTGTTACCTTCCTTTGGGTATCCACTGTGTATATGTACCCTCCAACTCTGTCTGAAGCAGAGTGCAGGGAAGTCCAGAAATTCTCTCAGGTTCCCAGATTCTTGCTATCAAAATTTAAGAATTTTTCATCATCTAGATGAATAACCCAATAGAGCCAAATTTTCAACAGTACAGTCTGTGTCTTGTCTGACCAAACCCCTCCCCCCCCCCAAAAAAAAAACCCCAAACAAAACCAAAACACTGGGTTATAATCAAGTCAATCCAATGTTTTGTTTTACCCTCCAGATCAGATTGCTCACAAAGTCAATCTGATTTTATGTCAAGCTCTTTTGAAAATCCAAATCAACCAAAAAGGAAATAAACTTGGTAGATTTGGTGGGCACAGTACATCCTCATGGTCATAACAACGAACACCTATGGATACAGATGTACGTTTTTTTGTGTGTTGACAAAGTGAAGAATATTATTTGCAAAACAACCCCCCCCCCAATATGGAAATCTGGATGATTCAATAGAGAAAGTGGAATTTTCTAGAATTACTGTGTTTCGCCAGTACTTCTCTATACCTGCATAGGAAGGAATGTGTATCCTGGGTTTTTGCAAATGGATATTCTTCAGGTTGCCAAGTTGCTAAAACTTGGTGTACGTTGGTGTTCTCACTTGATCACTTTATGCACCTCTCAAAAAGAGTCTCATAATGTGAGTGATGCTGATTTTGAATAATATTTTTTTAACCATTCTGGAATAATTTGATGGAAAGATACTGAACCCTGAACCTTGACCTTTGGTGGTGAGCAAGGAGAATAGAGGCTGCTGCTGATTTAGACTGAATCTGCTGTCACTGTTCTAAGAACCATTACTCACAGTATTCCCTGCAGACAAAGTGTTTTCTGTGATATAGACCCTCCAATTGATTCACAAATCTGGAATATTCTGAACAAAGTCCCACTTGTAAATAGAGGCAACTTTTTTTTATAGGGAACTTTTATATGTGATTTTTCTTTATAAGAAAGCACAAAAATAAAAAGAACTTGCTGGGCTCTGTTTGGGCTTTCTGTGTGCAAATGAGAGCTTCAGTCCTCAAATGTGGCTTGGTATACTTGTAGAAGCATGTTGATTCTTGTAGAAAAAGATGTGTTTGAAGGAATGTGGATTATGTGTTTGAGAAAACACAAGGACATATCAAAATTAATGTCCATACTAAAATAATCTATCTTCTTATTCTCCTGAGATGATACCTTTGATTTTATTTTCAATTGGAAAACTTCCCCCTTTTTCTTATGCGTTTTCAAGGACCAAATGTTATCATTTAGAGACCTCTGCTTGTCTTTTTGGGAAAAAGATGAAGCTTCCTACTACTGTCATAAAGAGTTATAGTCTCAGAAACCGCAAAGGAGCAGTTCTCCTTGGTTCCATAGGGGGCCTCTCTGAGTCAGAATTGCTTGGAGAGCTGTGAGGTTTTTGGGTTTTGTTTTGTTCCGTTTTGGTGGCTTGTCCTTTTAATCCCCTTGCCTTTAACCTGTGTTTAACTGCCTTCCTTGTTGTTGGTTCCACTCCCCATTACTGTTTTCATGCTTTGCAGAAAAACCTTGTTTTCACATACCTCCTTCCAATATTTTGAAACAAAGGTTTTATTTGTTCTTTCCTTCGAGTGTCAGTCAATTTATTATCAAATTGTTTGATTTTCAATTCTTTTCTTGTCGTTTTGCAGAAGCCGAAAGCGGTATGCATTCTTCGTTACCTTTCCCTCCAACCTCCCCTCCCCCCACCTTCACTCCTCACCGCAGGACTACCCATTTGCCGAGAATTCAGCAAGATAACACCAACCTCTCATATATATATATATATATATATATATATATATATATACTACCTGTCTATATATATATAATTCCAGGCCCCCTTGTCTACAGTATATATACATATATATAGTTTCACATATATATGCATATGTATATTTATATATAAACCCCTCTCCACCAGCTAGATTACCTGAAACTTGAAAGGAGCATATTGCTGTCATTGGATTTGTTGATTCGTTTGGATGATGCACTAACTTCTTTGCAGGAAACAGAACAAAAAAGCAAAGGCATAGGACTGTTTTTACCTTATGGCACCAATGATGAAAACAAATGTCATGAAAGTTGAAAAGGAGAATGTGTCTCTCTAGGCCTGTGTGTTCATTTCCGTATTGTCCTGATGTGTTGTTCTTGGTGTCTATCAAAGTCTGGTGCCATTTTGTCTACATATCACATCCATATTACTGATGTGCTCCCCCTCCCTGTGTACAGCTTACCATTTACAGAGCAGAAGTCATTTCATCCATGAAAAGAGAGACCAAGCTTTTATGTATATTTTTTACACCTCTTTTGGTAATAAACTCTTCAGTGGCTTATTTCTAGGGAAGTACTCTGTAAAAACTTAGGACACTCTGAATACGTCGTTAGATTATTGGATCTTATTGGCTGAGTGGGTACTGTTTACTGAGATGTGCCCCTGGAGCCCCCCCTCCTGTGCCCCTTTTCCTAGTGTGTTTGGGCATATCTCTTCATATGAAGTATCTCAGTTTCCACCATGTGATTTCATCCTGTTTTGCTGCTGTTTTGTGTTGCATGAAGCATAACTAAATCCTCCTCAACCTCATTAAACCTTTTCATTTTATTTTATTAACTTTTTTTGCAGAGAGTTAATAATTTCAGCATAGTTTCTCAATAGTGTGTTCTCCAAAACATTATTGTTCAAATCATACTATTAAGATGACTACTTGTTCATCTCCCCAAGAATTAATTGTCCTTGTGGTTGTCAATCATTGTTATGTTTGTGTCTAATTGTGTGTGTGCATGCGTGTGCACATATTATCCAGCAATCTTTCCAAAGTTATACTTTTTGGAATTTTTATTAGATGTGTGAAATTGGAGGTGGCTTCCTGTCAGTTTGGTATTATTAATATGACCCAACTGTGAGAAGTTACTGCAATCTTTGTATATCTACAGATCCACAGTGGACATCCCTCTGTGGTTGGCTTTGGTCTTTGAGTTCTTTTATTTTGTGATCAAAGCATGTTGTGATGTAAGCATGACATTATCTGAAAATATGCCATAAGGTGGCATGGCTTGCTCCCAGAGCCAGATATCCAATATTCTCTTCGCTAGATCAACTCCTATAAACAGGAGCATATACCTGTATATATTCCCCTCCTCTCCTCTCTCCCATACATTTTTCTTATGTGTCAAATATGATTTGAAATGCCATTTCTAAAATCCTTGAAATGAATTTAGGTTAAACAAGTCCCTGTCAACATTGTCCAGTACTGGACAAACTGGGAGCAATCTTAACTATTTTGTCTCTGTGTAAATGAACTGGGCTTATGTATATTGAAGCATGGAAAACATGGCTGTATCTCATATATATTTAAGAAAAAGTGTGTGTGTCTAGTTCTGAGGGATTTAAGCTGTATATATTATGAAGTCTATGTTGTAAAATAAGATTTGAGATTTGAAACTTCTCATCCCACAAAGTACAGTTCAGTTGTGTTCTTTGAGAGAAGACACACTTAGTTCAAAGTCCCACACAGTAGCATTAGCCAGTGATCTTGTGTAATCAAAAAATGTTGCTTGACAGTGAAAAGATTCAGCTGGGTACAGCATTAAGTCTGAGATGATTCCTATTTGCTTACTCTAAATATTGAAGTCCCAGAAACTTGCTAGACACAAGTATAACTATTACCTTACGGAGTATGAACTATAATATTATGTGAATTGTGATCTATATTTAATTGCTTGGGGAATGGTACATTGCACCTGCCAAAATGGAGGAGAGACAAATATATGCCTATCCAAAATGCATTAAAGTTACTTTTGGAAAAATAATACATATTTTCTACTGAATCATTGGTTATCTCCAGAAACAACATGTAAGCCATGTTCACAATGATGAGGGAGGTACCACTAGATGTTTCCCACTTTTTATGTGTAAGTGATCATAGAAAGAGGTAAATGCAGAGCAAAGTGCAGTTCAGCTAGGATTTCTCTCATGGAAGAATCTGCTAGAAACAAGTCTTTGTTGACCCTGCTGGCCATTTCCATGTGAACACTTTCTTTGCTTAGGAACACTTATTTCATTCCAAGTGAGTATTCTTTTCCATATAAAACCAATTGATCCAGCTCCTCAAGCGGCTGTCTGTTTATGTTTGTATGGTTACATATTTATACTTAATGCATGTGGGATATGGCTAGCTTGCATTTCCAACTCTCTAGACCTGTGGAGCAGGGATAGCAATATGAATCCCTAGAAAATAGACACATAAGAGGTGAGAGTAGATGCTACATAATGATCTAGGGATCAACAGCCCCCAAAGACATAACTATAATAAACATATGAACCCAAGAAAAGACCCTCACATTTTATCGATTAAATTCTTACTGAATTACACACAGGATATAGACCCCTCAACAACAGTAACTTCAACATGCTACTCTCAAGGACAAGAGAATATCAAGACATTCAATAAGGACCAAAAAATGCTCAAGAACACAATTAAGAAAATTGACCTTATAGGTATATACAAAACACTCCATCTGACAAAAACACAATATACGTCCTTCTCCCACAAGCATGGAAGAACCGTGGGAGATCGAGTGAAGAGATTCGCAGCTTAGTCTTTAAAAGACTAATTTTAGCCACCTTTTTTGGCTAAAGGAAAAGGAGAACTTTTGGAATGGAGAACAATGACTGAGGTTTCCCATTCATTCAACATGTAATTGCAAAGTGTCTGTTGAATGAAGGACCCTTGAGTTTTTACTCTCACTCTGACTCAAGTGTGGCTCCCCCACAGAAAATACATATCTACTTATTCCATCTAGTAAGACCAAGAATAAAGCTAGAAATAAAAGTAGCCAGAGAGGAAAATAGCAAGAAAAGGCAAGTACCCTTGGGGAAGGGGTCATCAACTGCCACTTAATGTTTTTAATTGAGATTAGCTATACCATAGAAGAGCAAGGATAATTTATTTTACTTGACATGACAGAGAGTTCACACTTCCCGAGAAATAGAATTTCTTTATTGGAATTTTGCTGATTGTTAGATGGGATTTTTTTTCCTTAGGAATTTTCTTGTTTCTACATGACACATACTGAAGTTTGTCATTAATAAGTCATGAAATAGATAGTTGGGACCAGAGAATTATTTAAAGTGGCCTATAAGGAGAGGAAATTTTAGCAGTGATGACAGTACAACAAACAAAACATTGGATATTCTTTTAAAGAGATGAAATGTCTTTGGAAAGATTCATGTATTTTCACATTCACAACAAATTCTAGGATAGTAGATATTTTGCAAGAAAAGTGTTTATTCTTTCTAAGATTCTTATAGTTTTAAAACATTTCTCCTAGAGGAAGCATATTAACACCTTATTGGAGCTTCTGCATTTGGAATGTGTATAGGTGACTTAATGTCTGAACTATGGAAAACAGACATTTCATCAGTCTTTGAAACTTTGGATTCTTACCCAAGGAATATTATATGTTATGGCTCCCTTCATTGAACATATGCTTCTGTACCAAACCCTTAACTATATGAACTGAGTCTAGCATAATTAAAATCTTTATGCCTCTATCTTTCTTATTTCATTATTTTCATGAGCTGGATACCCATTCAGAAATATTCTGTAGCTTTATATGGTATCTGTAAATGATGCTGTAGTGATGGGTTAAACCCTCTCACCCTTGTCCCAGAGGGACATCTGGGAATCACAGAGGCAGTGATGTCACTGGAGAGGTTCTCAGTACCTTACATGATCAGCCACAAGATTTAAGACCAGAAAAGACACTCTGCTAAAACCAAAGTCAGTAAAATGTTTCTGATACTTCAATTAGCACAGAGGTCTTCCAATGATTAAAGATTGCCTCTCGTGTTGCCAAGGGTGAATTTAAGACATGTTAGGTTTTAAAAACATTTACTTCTAGTCTGGTTTAGGGTCACTGTGAGTCAAAATCAACTCAACAACTTGAGACAGCAGTATGCTTTTTATAAACACCTTAATTATTAGTGTTAGCTAACTTACATTAAGGACCTACTATGTGCCATGCACATGGTATAGAATAGGATATAATTTAACTCTCTTAGGAATATTCTAATATAGTGATTATTTACCTCATTGTACAGATGCAGAGAGTAATACTTATTGCCTTGACTTGCCCAAGGCCAGGGCCTGAACTCCTGAAGTCTGGCATGTGGCATGTACAACTGTTTGCTTAACTAGCATTAGCATCAACCTGAGGTCTGAGTCAATCATGTCTGCAGTCTTGCCAAGCCAGGGATTTCAAAACAAAACAAGTTGAGAGGTTGTAATAAATTTTGTCAATCTGAAATCCCTACAATGAAGATCCAAAACTTTAACTTTAGGCCAATTCTTGTTTGCTGCTAAGAAAGAACAGAAGAGATAAAAAGACACTCCCAACAGTAGAAGCCCAAATATCACCATATCTCCCACCATGGCACAGTAATCTTTATTACTGAAGTACAACGTAATGAAACCTATCTTATTTGGGGATGGAATGACCCATTCACAGAGATGGCCCAATTCATAACAGCAGCAAAATGACATTTATAAAATAGCAATGAAATAATTTTATGCTTGGGGGCTAGCACAAGATAAGGAACTGTATGAAAGCGTCACGACATTAGGAAGGTTGAGAAGCACTGCGAAGGAGGACTTCCATATATGTGGAGACTCCGTAAGTCAGAATCAGCCCAAGGACAGCAGCATAACCACAACAACAGCAACAACACCACACATTAGTCCTGTCATACATTCCATAGGACCAGTTAAAGAAGCTTTCAAATAATTTCACTGAGTATGAAATCCACTTTTGGCTTTTTTTGTAATGATGGATACTAGTGCCAATAACCAATAGGAATTATGCATCCTTGAGGTAAGACAAGTTTTATCATTAGCTCCATCATTCTAGAGAGGTTTAGTAGCTTGCCTCCAGTCATTCACCCACAAAATGGCCATGCTGAAAATAAGTTCAGTGCCCAATTGTGGATGGAGCCGTGTGATGTGAGAATGGCCTTCAAGAAAAGGATTATAATGTGAAAAACCCAGTATTATGCTTTTATAAAACATATGACTAATTGGCTTTGAAAAAGGAATTTATCTAAACTCTGGTGTTCCTTCCTCATGATTATGCAAAACCATAGGGCTGATTATCCCAAGGTGAAGACATGGCAGAGAAGTAATTAGGAGGTGCTGGGTAGCATGGCTGTTGGTTAAAACTGTTATTAGTGTCGTCTGCTGCCCTTTGATTGGTGCGAAACTTCATCACTGCTTGTGTTTCTGGGAGAGCACAGTCAAACCTTTGTGGATGCTTGCTATTTATTATTTAGTGCTAATAACAGTGATGAAACAGATTCAGTTTTCTTTTCTCAAGTCTTGCTATACTTAATAGTGGATGTTCTTATGATCACAAGCCATTATTTTGCAATAATGATCTACTCTGAAATCTTTCAACTGAACAAGATTCACCTGGGTCCTTCCCGCATTACTACAGGCATATCATCTGGGTGACAACACTACTCTCTGAAATGATTTTATCAGCAGAAAAAGATGGCGTGCTCATTGAAATGCTCCATTTTGATTGTTTTAGGCATTTGAGAACCTCCTCTATCCTAGTTCCAAATTTCTATTACCTTAAGCACAGCTTTTCAGATTAAAAAAAAAATACCCCTGTCACATTTAGAGTTCCCAGAGTCAGTATCCATTAAGCTCTAAGCCTCATCTTTGTCCCTGTATAAGACATTCTTGTATTCTGCTTTTGATGTGCAGAAAATTAAGTCTCTTTTTAAAAAATCCATTTATCAGATTAAGATACATTTATCTCTTTTGTCAGTTCAAACACAAGTTAGTCAGCCAATCTATTTATACCACTTTGAAATAGGATAGTATGTATTTAGACTCACATTCCCCTGCAGGAAAAGGCTTTTTTTTTTAAAGAGTAATTTGTATTTGTTTTCTAAAAGCAGTTAGCCCAAGTTAGAATATTCTAGGCAAACATTTAATTTGTACCTTCCTATACATATTTGTAAGTGCCAGCTTGAAATCATTGAGCATTTGCGCCTCTTGGCTTTTTCTCCCCCTCCTTTTACTGGTTGCATCGTTTCAGTTCCCTCTGGATAGGCTGTTTGTGGAATCTATTCCCCAAAGCATTGCTCTGTTACCTTATGTGCTGCTTATGGGTACCATGTACCATTTCCCACAGTGATACTATGTTGTGCATACATATGTATGCAGATAGAGGCCCCATTAATGCTTTGTCATATAAAGGTAATCAATATACCAATGGCTTTATTTGACCAGTAATTCTTCAATGTTGAACTCCACTAGCAGTTTGTAAAGGGATATATTATTACAAACTTAGTTTTTTGATGGGTAGATTGCCTCATTATGTAAACCTGGACCATAGAATCTAGATTTACTTCAATTTTCTGAAATGAGATAATACTAATTTGGGAATCAACTGTAAGGATTAGTGCTGGCATATCTATGAGTAGAAAAGGATCTTGGGGGAGCCCCAAATTTTGGGTGGATAGTATTAGAGTAGTGGGCCCCCTAAAAACATAGAACTGTGTGCTTTTTGAAATTTTAGTCAGAATACAGCCTCACAAGTGTGCCTTCTTTGTTTGTTTTTGTTCACCGGGCAGTATATTAATTAATCCTGGAAACCATCTTAAGATCCAAGAAGGTACGTTAGGATTTTTCATCGCAAGTGACGCCAAAGAAGTTAAAAGGTAAGATTTATTCACCCACCTTCTTCTCTGGTCCCAGAGACATCTTGACCCAATGATGACAACTTGCATGTGTGGGGTGTGAACTCCTAAACTTCTTAACATGTCTATGGAGGGCAAATGGTGCAAAGTTTTAGGACTAACGTATTGTACTTCTACAAGTTCTGTTTCACATAATCATTTTCATATTTTTGAGGTAGAATCATAAAAGTCTGAGCTTGAATGTTTTAGTTATCTGCTCCTTTATTTTAGGGGTTAGAAGAATGAGTTCCAGAGAACAGAAGTGAGGGCTTCTAGGTCATCTTAATTACTGGTGAGGCCACAATGCATTACTGAGCTACTTGGCTCTTTGTAGAGTGCTGTTAGTATTTGTGGCGGTCATGTACCTATGTCAATTTTATGATTGAGTAGGGGTGTAGTCTAGCCTGTTAATCTGCAGATAGTCATTGAGTAGCCCTCAACCACTTATGCCACCAGAGCTTAGCCCCTATTAAAAATCTTATTAACAGGGAATTTTACTCAAATTGTCAGACCACTCAACTGGACAATAATGATCATAAAATATTTTATATAAATTGTTAATTGCATAGGTAAATTCAGGTAGCTTCTGACTTACAGTGGGATTCCACTCTAATGGCTCAATGATAAGTCAGTTCTATGTTTTTGTTTGTTTCCTTATTATTGCCTTTTGCTATTGGTATTTTTGTAAATTGGATCTTTATTTGCCTGTGGGAATTTCCATGTGAATGGTAACATCACCAATTATATACTACAACATTGTAGTAGATATTGGTAACAAGATGTACAAAAATAATAACAACAATGTAAAAACAGCACCACCACAAAAACAGATGCTCATAAATGCAGTTTGCCTAACATACATGCATTAAAGGTCATGGACTGACAATAATTCATTACAGGAAGCTATTGCCTCATTCAATGAGTTTCCACTCACCGTCAGATATACTCTACAAGCTCTAGTATTCTAAGTAATCCTTTGAGGTAACCTGTAAGGTGAAACCCTTAGCATATTGATGCCATTATTTGCAAAGTTGAGAAAACTCATACAGGAATTAATTTTTGTTATCAGTCTTCTAAATTCTATTGTTTTTCTGTAGTATCAAATTAATTCCAACTCAGAGTGACCCAGTTTGAGAAAAGAAAACTGCCCATACAGTGTCTCAGGATATAATCTTCATGGGAGCAGAGGACCAAGTCTTTTCTCCCACAGAGTCATTGAGTGTGTTTATTTATTGATTTACTTTGAGTGAGTTTAAACTGTCAGTCTTTTGTGTTTGGCAACCTAGCCCTTAACCATTGTGTCACCAAGACTCCTTGTTTTAAGAACTAAGTATTTCATAATTGTTCACTCAATGGCTCCTCAAAATATTCTTATGAACCAGGTGGCAGCATCACTCTTTTCCAGATGAGAAAATCAATGGTGTGAAAGGACAGATTAATTAAATCACTTGCCCACCCAAAGTCACAATATGAATGAGTGATTTCACCAGGGTTGGATCTCAAAGTCCACTTCGAGGACCTTGTTCTTGGAAACAAAGACAATCAAACAAAGAAAAAAATGCACTGCCTTCAAGTTGATTTGAACTCACAGTGACCCCAGAGGATTGCTCTCAATGGTTGCCAAAAAAGTGAACCTTGCAAACTGATTGTCAAAAAATGGCATGTTACAGTGGGTGCTTGTAATGTACTCTTCTATGCTAGTAGAAGAGTCATGCCAGTTACAATGGCTTTCCGGGGTGACAAAGGTCGTCATCTGTGCTGTGAGGCAAGTGGTTGGTTGTTGGGGACCTTCAAGTTGGTTCCAACAGAAGGAAACACGCCCTAGTTCGGGGCACTCCTCACAAGTGCTCTTGTACTTGAGCCTACCGTTGCCACTCCTGTGCCTCTCCACTTCAGTGAAAGAAGAGGTACTATGTGCACCCATTTCAAAGATCAGTGGCCCAACAAAATGTGGAAATTAGCAAACTATCAATTTCACCTACAATTTACTGAAGATCACTCAACAGCAGTTGCAGAGATACATTCGCGGGGAGCTGCCAGAAATTCAAGCTGGATGTGAAATAAGGAAAATCATTACTGGCATTAGATGAATCTTGAATGAAAGCAAAAAAAGAAACCCCGGAAAAAATGTCTATTGTTATTGACTCTGCAAAGACCTTCAGCTGGGTGGATCAGAACAAACTATGAATAGCATTGACAAGAATGAGAATTCCACAACGCTGCTATGTTGTGCTCTTGGTGTCTGCACATGAATCAGGAGGCAATCATTTGAACAGAACAAAGGAATTATTGCATCGTTTGAAATCGGGAAATGGGTGCATCTGGGACTGTGTCTGTTCACCATACTTATTCAATCTGTATGTTGAACAAATAATTCAAGAAGCTGGACTCTCTGAAGATGTGGCATGAGGACTGGAGGAAGGCTTATGAGTAACCTGCCATATTTAGATCACACAACCTTGGAAGAGGACTTGAAGTGCTTGATGATAAAGATCCAGGACTGTAGCCTTCAATATGGATTAAAATTAAATGTAAAGAACACAAAAATCCTCATGACCAGACATCATGATAAATGGGAACAAGATTGCAGTTGTTCCAGATTTCATTCTTGCTTGTGCCCACTATCTGTGTTCATCGAAACAGCGGTCAAGAATCCAAAGGACACGTTGCCTTGGGTAAATCTGCTGCACAAAATCTTTTTAGAGTGTTGACAAACACAAGGATGTCACTGTTGGGACTAAGGTGCCCCTGATGCAAGTCATAGTTGCTTGGATTGCCTCATATGCACGTGAAAGTTGGACTTTGGAGAAGGAAGGTGATAGAAGAATCGATGCATTTGGATTGTGCTGGTGAAGAATACTTAGGGAACCATGGACTGCCAAAAGAACAAACAAATTGGGGCTGAGCCCCGGTGGCGTAGTGGTTGTGCGCGGGACTGCGGCCCACTGGGATGGAGGTTCGATTCCAGCTCACAGAAGCAAAGGCTGGGCCTCCTTTTCCCATCACCAGAGGGCAGTGATGCCTTAAAAAAAAAAAGAACAAACAAATCAGTCCTGGAGGAAGGGCAGCCAGCAAATTCTTCAGATGCAAGGATAGTGAGACATTGTATACTTTGTATACTTTGGATACATTGTCAGAAGAGACCAGTCCCTGGAAAAGGACATCATACTTAGTAAAGTCTAAGGTAAATGAAAAACAGGAAAATCTTCAATGAGATGAAGGAGAAGAAAAAGAAATCCTTACAGATGAACTAATAATTCACTTAGAATTCTGTAAACTAGGGAAAGATTGCTGGGAGAGGAGCAGCTGAGAGAAGGCACTAGTCCTCTGGCAGGGAAGATGGTATTCACATCCTAACCACACCACAGAGATGTTAGAGGCAGCATCTTAACACCAAGTACAGGAGGCAGGGGAGCTCAACAGCCTCATAGATCACTTGCACCTCCCAGATAGCAAATACAACATGAAGCTCCCATTTGTGTAATTCTATTTCCTATTGCATCTCTCACTAATGAATGTCACAAATAGCAAGCAGTCCAAAAAAACAAATTACCTCTTATATCAGAGAGTACAATATGCCTCATTTCCGTGCTTTATGGTATTCACAGATACATGCAGACACAATCAGCAAGAACACAAGCCTGTAATTTTCTGTGGTGTGTAATGTGTCAGGGCAAATGCTTGCAGGTAGGGAATTTCCAATAGATGAAGACTGCAGAAAGCCACAGAAAGGATATTGGAGATTTGAATGCAACAGGTTTTATAAAAATCGGAAAGTAGATTATGATGATCCAAGATCCAATTACACCCCCTGCAATAAAAAAAAAAAAAAGAAAACCCACCAAAGGAGACTAAAACCATTGTTCCAGCTTTTTAAAAGGTCACTTTGGAATGGGTTTTCAGACAGTTATCCATTACCTCTTGCCACGAAATATTTCCCTTTTTGATCACCTTGGAGTATAGTTTTTTATTGTAAAAACACATATTGGTAGGCCAGAGATTAAGCTGACTTGCAGGCATGATTCCTTTGCTTCACTATTCAAAAATAAATGACCTACTTGATAAGATGGTAAGTCAGGAGCTTTTATATAAAATTCATATGACTGGTTTCTGAAAAAATGGCATTATGGGGCATTCTCATTCTCCTACTTATCCACTCAGCTAATACCTTTAACTGGCTTATTGTTGTTGTTAGGTGCCGTGGGTTAATTGCAACTCACTGAAGCGTCATGTGACAGAGAGAACGCTCCCTTAGACCATGGCTGACTGTAATATTTAGAGAGGCATATCTTCAGGTCTCCCATGGAATTGCTAGGTGGGTTTGAACCACCAACCTCTGGGCCAGCAGCCAAGCATTTAAACATTTTCTGTACAGGGGAGTTTTCACGAGGCCCTCTTAAGTTTCTGAGGTTTTATCTAATAGGGAAGGGGGACCATGTTTCCCTGCTCTCCTGGGGCTCACATTCTAGGGAGAATCAAATGACAGTTTTGTTGTTGATGATACAAAGTAATACATTACTGGTTTGGACTGCGTCTAAGTGGAGGCTGCTCTATCGGGTGCCATTTAAACAGAGATTGAGATGATGAGGGGGAAAAAATTGGCACGCAGAGATCAGAAGGGAAGAGACATCCGGGGAAATTTCCTTATGGTAAGAATAGGTGGAAGACTCCAAACGAAGAAAGTATGACTGAGGCAGGATCCTCCCATTGACAGAGGTCAGGGCCTGGACAAGGTCATGGTCCTTGTTGAAGTGGAAAGGCAGTGAAAAAGGAAGGCATTCTACACGATTGAGGGACACAGTGGCTGGATGACGAGCTCAAGCAAGAACAACTGTGAGAATGGTGCTCGACTGGGCAACGTCTCATGTTGTACATCAGGTCCCTAGGAGTCAGAACGGCCTTGATAGCACCCAATAATAACAATGACATCACTGAGAGAGCAGTGGACATTTTGGCTGCTAGGTCCAAGATCAATGGTTCAAACCCACCCACCATTTCCACAGGAGAAAAGTGAGAGTGTCTGCTCTTTAAAAGATTTAGTATCAGGAATCCTACACAGCTGTGTTCCTCTGTCCTATCGGGCCACTGGGAATTAGAAAGGGCTGAACAGCATTCCATCGGTGGAAAACTGGCTCAATGAGGCTCCTGGCAAGAATCAAAGGCACATTTCACACAGGAGAAGCAGGAGGGGGAGAGCTTTATGAAAGGCAGCATAGAATTATGGGCATTGGTAAGGAAAACCAGCAGGAATCACAAAGTTCCCCGAGCTAGTAACAGAGAAGGTGTTGAGCAGAATGGTTAGAAGAGCACGTAGAGTAGCGGTCCTCAACCTGTAGGTCGAGACCCTTTTGGGGGTTGAATGGCCCTTTCACAGGGGTCACAGCGATGAAGTAGCAACAAAAATAATTTTACGATTGGGGTGGGTCACTACAACATGAGGAACCTTATTAAAGGACCTTAGCATTAGGACGGTTGAGAACCACTGATGTAGAGAGACATTGTGAAAGACCGTTTGGCAGGAACTGTGGTCTTCTGTGGAGAAATGTTGTCACTACCATTTGATGACCTGACAGGAAAGAACCAGGAAATAAGTCCTTCAAGGTTAGCCCTTGCCACTCTTCAGTCTCCTGCTGACTCCTCCCACTGGTCAAGTCCCACGGAGAACCAGGGATCTCTCAATTGCTCAGGTGCAGAAGAGGAAAAGGAAGGTAGGGCTTTGATCGCTGAACTTAGCTGCGTCAGCAAGGGGTGAGGGAGGATGTCACTGACAAAAAAGTGCCACACTGTAAAAATCAGAGCGCCTCTTCGTTCTGCTCGTTACAGTTGGAGGATGTATCACTACTTCTCTCAGCTTATTTCACTCATTAGCCAATTATCTGGCACCTGTGGGCATTTCACTTTAGGGTCTAAAATGTGATGTGTAATATAAAGGTACTTCGACAATGTATTTGGACATATCATCTCTTTAAATGTGAACTTAAATGTGGTGATGACAACAACAACAACGTCACACTGCCTTTGAGTCGATTCTGACATACCAGACTGACTGTGGGCCACTGAGTTGATTTTCACTCGGAGTGATCCCACAGGACAGAGTAGAAAACGCAGGCATTCCTCGGTTTGAATCCTTAGAGCACACCAATCTCTAACCTCTCGGTTAGGAGCTAATCCACACACTGATTTAAATGCTCACTCTGTCACGTGTAGCTGTGTGACCTTGAGCGGATTACTTAACCTCTCTGTACTTTGTTTTCTTAGATGCGAAATATAGATAATAAGCAGGTCTTCTTCAAAGGGTTGTGAGAAGATCAAATAAGTTAATCTTCATAAGACCCTTACAAAAGTTCCTGACTTGCCGCCTGTGCTTTATAAATACTGACTATTATTATTGGTGCAAGCATTATTATGTATAACAGCTCCATCTGGGGACAATATGGTCAAGGAAGTCAAGATAAAATTGCTGCTCTGCACTTGGTTGCTTTGTCTTCCTCCTTTCAAAGCAGATCACCACTGGGTGGTTTCTTAGCCACATTCTCTCTCTAAGCAAAGAACAAACTTTGTTTGGTTTGCAACGCGAATGACAATAGCCTCTAAAGAAACAGTGAAGGGGTTGCTGTCGGTGTAAGAGCTTGGGGCTGGAATTCAGCAGGCCCAGGCTGAGCCAGACTCCGCCACTGGTTGACTTGAGGCACATCGTGACAGCCTCTTCCGCTGACAGATGGAGATACTGAATCCCACGAATTAGCTACAAGAACTCCTTCAGAGCGAAACGTTTCAATCGTGGCTGCCAACTGGAGTCAATCATAAATGCAAGTCCTGTGAAAAATATTAACCAAAGGAATCCCTAGGAATAAAACGATCAAGAGATGTTTATTTTTTTAAACACTGGTTAAGGAACGATCATGTTTATTTCTGGCATTAAATTTCACGTTGGGAATGCTGAAGGCTAAACCAGACATTTTGTTTGTTCTGATGTCCAGAAGGTCGCAAATTTGTTTGCTTGTACCAGCTTAGACCTCCGATGCTAATCTTCTAGGCAGTGTCCACCTTAAATGGGTTTAAATACTCTGAGTGTGTGTCATCTTGAACCTTTCTCTGACTCTTTGATGGCATACGAATGTAAGACCTTATTATTTGATCTCTCCATTTTAGAGTGGCTTCGGTTAAAAAAGCAATGATGGGAAAACGCATGTGAATTAAGCCTCTGGTGAATCAGTCTCCTCTGACCGCTAACAATGCCCAGTAGGATGCAGTTGGCTTAAAAATGTAACACCTTATCATTGGGACCCCTTTGGACCCACTTTGAATGTGTTCTAGTTTGCAACGTTTCCTGCTTTCTTTTTGAATGAGACCTTTTCTGTTTTACTTCTTAGTGGTTGTTGTTTGGGATGTGATTTCTACATAGGAAATCCAGGATATGTAAGTCTCTGGAGACAGTGACTAGACTAGCGGTTTCTGGGGGATATGACAGGAGAAGCGGGGAGGTGGGGTTGGGGAGCTAGTAGTGCGTAAAAGAAAATAGAAAAGGTTATAAAACCTTATGAAAATGCGAGAAGACCAAACTATTGAGTAGTGTGATAGATGAATTATATGTCAACAGAGCTTGAAAAGGAAAGACGAGCACCTGGTGGGTGGTGGGAATGGCCTCCTCCGGGTCTCCTCGCCCACCCACCTCCAGAGTCACCGAGGGTTTGGTACCGCAATTGCTTGACTCATCCCTTGTCTTTTTCCGTCTCCATCCTCCTCAACAATGTCTCCTTTTGCCTGACAAGAACAGGCGCTTTCCAAGTGTCTATTGCCAAGATAGGTTTTTATTTGACTGAGGAGTGTCATGTTTGTCTCAGCCCGAGTCCCTCCTAATATATATTTGACCACACTGTGAGGATTTCTGAGGTGGGAGGTGGATGTGGGCTCTCTGTGCTCTCCTCCCCTGGGCCCTGGACAGATGCCCCACGTGTTCCAAGGAGTAGTCTTGGAAGCTGTTGTAGCCGAGGAAAGACAAGCCAGCAGACCCAATGTGTCACATCAGCAACCTTTCCCCCAGTTTCTTTCCATAGGAAAGTTTATTAAAAGAAGCACTAACTCAAATCACCAAGGCCTATGTTTGAAATGAGTGGGCTTGCAACAAACATTTTTGTCTGTAAATGTCTAAACCTTTCAAAAGATTAAAGGAAATTAGTCCTGGCCTGTTTCATTAATTTGGCACCAGAGCAGAGGAAATGTGGTACTCATTTCAGTCGGATGGATTATGAAATGTGTCAGTTTTTCCATTCTCTTTCTCCAGGGCATTTTTTTACTGCAAGGCCTGTCATGATGACATCACAGATCCCAAAAGAATAAAGAAATGTGGCTGCAAACGGCGTAAGTAGTATTTCTTTCCCCTTTCCCCTCTCCACTATTTCTCTATTCCCCAAATTTGTTTTTCTTCTCCTGTTCCTACTTGAAAAACAGTAAAGAGCAGGAGTTTCCCTGGATATGTTTACGTTTCACTAGCAGTTTAAAATGATGTGAAATAGATCCCTGTCCTCACCTTATCAGCACAGGGGGTGAAAAATCACCACCCCAACACCTGGGAGGGCCTACCGTCTAATGTCTAATTTCCACTCCTTGACCCTAAAGAAGTACCTACTTAGACGTGTCCAG
Organism: Nesogale talazaci; assembly: GCA_004026705.1. Lineage (NCBI taxonomy): Eukaryota > Metazoa > Chordata > Mammalia > Afrosoricida > Tenrecidae > Nesogale > Nesogale talazaci. The sequence continues at coordinate 36,862 of PVJH01021223.1, forward strand.
TTGAATATAGTCAAGATGATGTGTAAAAAGGAAAGCTAAGGCCATGAAGAAGGGGTTATTTTTGTAGAGAGATTTCTAGTGGGTGGGAGAGGGGCATCTATGGTAACAGAGAAAAACAGATTAGGGACTCACTCTCCCAGAGGGAAGCTGGTTCTTTTTCCTTTGAGGTTCTTATAGGTTTTAGTACCAAAGACCAGAGTTTTCTATTAGAAGTCCCTCACATGGGTCCCAGGAAAGAACTTTTCAATCAACGATAGGCTTCACTAAGTGTTGTCTATCCTAAGGACCAACCTCAGACCCCATTGTTGGGGGGATAAACTTGATGGTGTTTGATAGATTCTGGTATATCTAAAAAAACAAGAGCAAAAACAGAACCAAACCTATTGCCGTCAAGTTGATTCCCATGACTAGTGACCATATATAGGATTTTCCAGGCTGTAACTCTGTCTGGGAGCAGATAGCATCATCTGTCTCTGGCTGTAACAGTTTACCTTCTGGCCAGTTTTCTAATGCCGACCTGACAGTCCCATCAGAGCTCAAGCCCCTCCAAAATAGCTTGCAATGGAAACTCATGAGAAAGATATGGTAAGAGAAAGAGACTGGGTTGTGAACTCCAGAGCAACTGTGGCTGCCATTGAACATTGCTTTGAGAAGGCTAGGCCTTTTGCATTCATTAGACTGCACTGCTTAATCAAAGTTTTTTATTTGAAAAAACAGTTATCATGATGCCTTACTTTCTATGATGAGACAGTATTTTAAAGGGTCCTCGGAATTATTATTTGCTGGGATACTCTCGCCACTATACTTTGTAATTAGTAGGGGCTGTTTTAAACCCCATTTTACAAAAGAAGAAACTAAGACTACATGTTTAATAAGAACAAGGGGTTGCTAAGTCTCACAAAGCCAGAGGCCCATGGCCTTCCTTGATCCCATGCTCTGAGCTCCCCAATTTATTTATACATCTATAGGATAGGTTCTGTGGAGTCTTCTGAGTAAGCACACAGCCATGAAAGATGATTTGTAATATACTTGTGCTCAAATAGAACCAGCCAAAGCACACAGTCTTTTCGGGGCATGCTAAGAAAGTGAGGACCCTTTTCACTGCACTTACAGAGGGGGGACAGTGAATGAAAACACCACAAGATAGAAATGTCCCTCTCTTATAGTCTCCAGAGAAGACACTCAGTCTCTGGGGAACATGCTCATGGGAAGTACTCATAGTATCTCTAGAAATCTCTTCAGTCTCATTCCCAAATCTGAGGCAGCATAGGCATAATTGCTGCTCACCCTTGTGTGCTGTCTTAACCCCAAGTCCCTCTTCCACTCTCTTGTCTGAAAATATGATTATTAATCTCTGAGACCAATAAGAATAAGATCTTCTAAATGTTTGGGATTAGGAATTTTCAAGCTCTATTAGTCAATGGAAAGTAGCTAAGGAAGCATATGACACTGAAAAAATCCCACTTGCCAGCTAACACCACTCCTGCTACAACACTAGGTCTCTTTGGCTTGAAAGACCCTTCGCACAAAGCACTGAAACCGAGTGCTATTATGTGGACTGTGAACACAGACTCTTCAGGCCCAACTGCGCTGATTAGACATCTCTTGGGCTAATCCTTTCAGGAAAAAACCAACATTCTGTGGGTGAAGGGAGATGAGAGAGTAAGAAATGCAGGAAGGTGAACACACTTGTATTGTGGAATTCAGAAAAGTGTTGAGGACAATAACATATGGCAACACAGTAGTCAAGAACGTGTTCCTCCAGGAATACAAATAAAAGGCAAGGCTATGATTTACTTAGTCATTAGCCAATCACCTTGATGTGGGGCCCTCCTTGCTGAAGCTGTATTAATGATGCTGAGGCTAGAATGGTGAGCAAGACAAAGTCCTGGCCCTGCTGGAGCTTGCCGTCTAGTGGACAGAGACGAATCATAATTATAAACACAAATAAATGAATCCAGAGAGAGAGATCAGGGCTATAGAAAATCAAGCATCAGCAGAAGAGAGAAACCGAGGCTGCAGAGAACCGGGTGGGAATGTCCCAAGCACAAGAAGAGACCAGGCTAAAAGCCTAGAGTGGATGTGAGGTTTTAGTATTTGAAAGACAGAAAGAAAGTCACTGTCACTGGTAGGATTCAAGGAGCGAGTGGCTTATAAGGGTCACTGTACAATTCTATAGGCCTGTCGAGGCCATGATGGCCGTGCCTACATCTTGTAAACTCACC
>PVJH01021224.1:0-39099 GCA_004026705.1 Nesogale talazaci
GGGGGTTCTCTTATCAATGTGTAATATTAACTCAGGTTTCAGGGTAATTATGTTATAGTTCATGACCAGAAGTAAGCAATCCAAATGAGGTGCTTTACCTTTAGGCCAATCTCCAGAGTTTTGCTACTAACTACATAGTAATGCCTAGCTTTAATTGCTAATGGACAGGTAAATAGCAGAAGACTCTCTGACTTGTCTGACCTTTATAGGCAACAGTTCATCCAACTTTTTTGTCTTTGAGCAATGTATCAAATTACAAAAATTCCATATGGACTGAACAATTTTCCTCACTAAAGTAAAATAACATGGATTCAGAAGGAAAGAAAAGAATGGAGCTAGAAAGAAAAGGAAAATGAAGGGAAGAAATGAAGGAAGGTAGGAGGGAGGGAGGAGGGAAGGAGGGAAGGAAGAAAAGAAGGACAGAGGGAAGGAAGGGTAAGAGATCTTAAATTATCAGCATTACTCTCACAGAAGTCTAAGGATAAGAGAGAGAACCCAAAATCCATTTGCAGAGTCCCAGGTGGATTAAGCCCTTATTTATTTCCTTCTGACCATGAATGAGGAATGGAACAGTCTTGGCTTAGGAAGAGTACACTGAAAAGTGGATTACTACTACCACTCTTTTAGCCAGCATAGGCATGAGCATCCTCCCTCAATTGCTTGATTGCATGTGCATTTACATAAATTGGGGGCAAATTAGAGGTTACATTCTCATCACTTATTTGTCAGTTTGGTCTACTATGGCTTCTGTGTCTTGCTGTGATACTGGAAATTATCTCAGGAATGTATTAAATACCAGCAGATCACATAAAGTGAACAAATTTCAGCAGAACTTTCAGATAAAAACAGACCACAAAGAAGGAATAGTCCATTTACCAGAGATAGGGCACTAAAGTCTCATCAATAGAGGTAGAACTCTTTTGGAGATGGTAGCAGAAGATGAGCTCTTCGGGTCAGAGGACACTTAGAGTGTGTCTGAGGCAAGGTTGCCTTCTCAAAAGAGAATAGATCGCAATGACATGGACGGAACACACCCTGCAGAGTAAAGTCTGCAGAACCTTCATTAATTGTTGGGACATAACTCAAAGTAAGAACAGACAGCTGAAAATATTTATTAATATTTGAAATTTTTAAAGTATAAATTTAAGAAAATTATGTCATCAAAAGTCAAATTAAATTAATAAATATCAATATCCTAGGTATGCGTGAATTCAAATGGTTTGATATTGGCTGTTTTGAGCCAGTCATATGATTTATTATGTCATGAATAACAAATTCAACATTGTATAATGCTATGTGTGATAGGATAATATCTAGCTGTGTACAAGGAAATCCAGTCAATACTACTATTACTCAAATTACGCACCACCTACTACTAAAATTAGTGATAAAAATTAAGAATTTTACTAAAGTCTTCACTATGAAATGGATAAAACATGACAACAAGATATATTAATAACTTTGGCTATTTGCACACAAATTTGGAAACAAGAAAGGAACAGTAGTTGGGAAAGATAGGCTTAGTGATAGAAATAAATCGGGTGGTCACATTATAGAACTTTGTAGGCTGAGCCCCTGAGGCGTAAGTGGGTGAGTGCTGGGTGGCTGTGCGTGGGCTTGGTGGTTCAAATCCAGCAGCAGCTCTCAGGAGCAGGGTTGAGAGCAGTAGCTCCCATGACCACCAGAGGGCAGGCATGCCCAAAAAACAAAAGCAAAAAACCAAGAATTTTGTTAGGCAAAAAAATTTCTTCATTATTAAACATCTCTTTTTTCAACAACACCAAAGGCTAACATCTACCTATGCTTCTCTAGATGGAAAACACAAAAATGAAAATGACTACATCTTTAGGGAGAAATGATGAAGAAGCTCAATCCTAGCAGCAAATATGAGAACAGGAGTGGGCTTTATATAAACCATCAATTGTTCATATGTATGTGTAAGCTGAAGCTGATAAAAATTAAAACGTCTACCAGAGCAAGAATATGAATAAGATCTAGCGTGTATTCCACATGGATTTGATAGAACATTTCTAGTACAGATATTTTTGTCATTGAGCTCTCATATTAGACAAGTAGATGAATGAACTGTGGATGACACCAGATCATCATACAAAGAGAAAGCAATAAGTCCTCAAAAAGAGAGGAAAGAAAACAAAGATCAAAATGTATGTCAGAAGAAACTTTGAAACTTGTTCTTAGTTGTAGAGTAGGCAAAGCAAATGGGAGAATTAATGAAGTCACAAAGCTGAACAGAAAATTTCATTGGAAAAACAGTGAAATATTATAATAAAATGAGAAAAGATCTAGAGTAAAAAAACAAAAAGGAAGAGCACAGGAAGCATATCATAAAATTAAGGAATTAAAAAAAATCAAGTCTCAAGCTGAAATATTGAATGATTCTATGGAACAAAATTTTTGTGGGGGGACCAAATATTGAATGATGTGGGAGCATCAAAAGAAGATGGAAAAAATGCATAGAGTCACTGTACCAAAAACACGAGTTTACATTCAACCATTTCAAGGAGGAGCATATAAACACAAACCATAATATTAAAAGAAAAAGTTCAAACTGCCCTGAAAGCATTGGCCCAAAACAAGACTTCAGAAATTCAGCACGCTTACAAAGTACTGGAAGCACTCACTCCTCTATTGGGTGTTGATAGAGGCAGATATAAGTATCAGACTAAATATTTCATGGACTATTTAAAACAATGAGGGTGTCCATTGGAAGCTAGTAGAACCTGACAGTACAAGTGAATTGACGCACATTTTGAAATTGACCTCATGAACATATCTGAGTTGTAGCAGACCATAAAATGCATTCATTTCCAGTCATATTTGTCAACTATAATATTCTATGAGTTGAGAAAACACCCATGGTGTTTGCCCTTCTGTATCCTTTTGAATTTTGACCTTTTAAAGAACTAGTTTCTTGGAGTCACCATCAGGTCAAACAATAGCCTACTTAATAGTTTAGGGGAGATTACTTTGCCCAAAGAATTGGGAGCTTTTAGAAAATCATCTATGTGCAGAAAAATCAAAGAAGTAGGTGTTCCAAATTCTTGCTTGTAATGATGTCGCATGTCTATAGTGATTCTCCTCATATAAACAACAGATTTTGGAATAAAACTACGACCCATACAATCCCCTTTCACTCTTTTCTCTCTTGAGCACTTTTCTCTACTTCCAGGCTGATGTTGCCTACATATATACTTTCAATGAATATCTTCTATACATGATTCCCTTGCTTCTGGATGGAGTTGTGTTTTCTATGGTGAAGAAACACTGGAAAAGACTGACATAGGACACAGAAAATAACTGAATTCTTCCCATATCTTAGCATATCTATGCAAGAAATTCATGTGTGAGACTATTTGATAGAAGTTTAGAGTAAACACTAAAGGGAAGGTAAGCCAGCATGTAGAAACTATGTGAATTAGAAAGTCCCTTAAGAAGATCAAGAAAAGATTGAGGATTTTTTTGAGCCTGGAGCAAGGGCGTCACAGTATGATCCTAACAAGGCAGGGAATGCACCAAAGGCTTAGTGGAACACAGTTCACTAAGATCAGCTTTTACATTTTCAGTAGAATGAACATCTTTTTTTTATTGCAGAAAAGTTATTAATTAGAGACACAGGGTTTTAGCATCGGAGAGTAGCCTCTTCACTACCCATAAGCAATGATAGCCTCTAGCCAAAAAAAAAAAAAAAAAAGAGAGAGAGAGAAGTGTTATAACTGCTTTGACCAAGGAAAAAGAGCATGATTTGGAAGTTTTTAAGAGAGTTCTGAAAAACAAATATTTTATTTCACATCAACAACTCTGGATATTTGAAGGGCAGGATTGATTAAAAAGAATGTTTAAAAATAAAGCTTCTAATTTGTGCAAACTTTACAATACTTTAAAAAAGTCAAATGTGTTAAACATTAAAGCACAGATAATACTAGTATATATAAAGTGGCAATATCTCAGGAGTAGGACTTATGATAGAGAATTTTACATTCTATATTGGTTTATTGAGTTTCCATGCACATATATAGTTTTTGCATTAAATGGGGCGGTAGTTGAATTAAAATTTACTATAATACACTCATATTGACTGTAAACTATATTCTGAGCACCACTATATATCTAAAAGTGCAAAATATATCTGAAAAGAAAGCCTGCATTTTGCTAAAATGTTATCATTTTAGAATAGTAAAATTGAAACTATGGCACTGTTAAACAATGTACTGCTAAAAGGACAAAAAAATTGTCTTGGAAAAAATATGACCAGATGGCATCTTAGAAGCAAAAATAGTGAGCGTTTATCTAACATACTTTACACATATTATCAGGAGAAAGCAGTCCCTACAGTACCCTAGCAATCTTGGTAAGTGGAGGGGCAGTGAAAGAGAGGAAGGCTCTCAGAGAGATGTACTGACACAGTGGCTCCAACAAAGGAGTCAAGCACAGAAACGATTGTGAGGCTGGACAGTAGCTGGCAGTCAAACAACAATAACAATTATTAAAACTCTACCTGAATTTTAACGAATGAGAGGTAAATTGCTAATTTACATTCCACAATTCCTAGTTTTGAGAATATTTTTAATTGTAGAAGTAATTTATGGTACAAATTTGAAGTCAACATTAGAGTTACAACTTGTCATATTTAATTAAATGATTTTAGAAATATTGCTAAAATATTCTTATAGATAACTAAATATTTTGCAACATTTTTATTTTCATGTAGTAATACTATTGATTGAAATCATTTACAGATTGCTATGATGTATGAAGTACACCATTTTCCAGCCCCTAACTCCAAACATGGCTATGGATTTCCTAGCCAATGAGCCACAAGCAGATATGCCTGAGACAATGTGAAATGTAGGGTGCCTTTGATCATTTCCTTTTGTCTTTCTCCCATCATTGTAGGTAAAGCATGTGCTATAACAAGTTGTTGACTTTATAACCCAAGAAAGATGGCAAAATCTTGGATTCAGACTATAACTAGAGCCAACGTCATGTAACTGCAGCCTGCTGAGATCAACCAGCAGCCATCATGTCCATGCAGGAGTGCCTGAGGATCCAAATGAAACCAGAAGTAACTAGTAAACTATTGAGCATTATTAGTGCTATTATTGCTGTCCAGTCAGCTTCATCCCAGCGTGACTCTTTGCACAACAAATGAAACACTGGACTGCCCTACACCATGCGTGATCACAGTTGTTCCTATTCCTAACCCAGTGTTGCAGCCAATATATCAGTCCATCTCTTTCAGGGCCTTCTTCTTTTTCACTGTCCTTCCACATTATCTGACATGATGTCCTTTTCCAGGAACTGATATTTCCTGATAACATGCACAAAGTATGTAAGGAGAAGTCATGTATCAAAGGAACACTCTGGCCTTACGTGTTCCAACACAAATCAGTTCGTCCATATAGAAGTCCATAATATTTTCAATATTCTTCTTCAGCACTACATTTCAAATACACCAATCCTGTTATATTCTTCCTCATTCCATGTCTAATTTCACATTCACATGATGCAAAGGAGGATACTTTAGTCAAGCACACTTTAGTCTTCAAAGAGATATCATTGCACTTCAATGCTCCAAAGAGATCTGTGCAGCAAATACACATAATGCAATATTTCTTTTGAACTTTTGACTGGTACTTCATCATCATTGATTGTAGAACCAAGGAAGACAAAATCCTTGACAACTCCAAACTTTTCTCCATCTCTCATGATATCACCTAATGGTCCTAAACTGAGGGTTTAGGTCTTCTTTACATTGAGCTGCAATACACACCAAAGGCTACATAGTTTGGTTTTCATTTTCTCCTGTGCTTCAACAGCTCCTGGCTTTCAGCAAGCAAGGTTGTGTCATATGCATATCACAGGTTGTTAGTAAGTCTTTCTACAAGCCTAGTGCCATATTTCTTTAAATACGACCTGGCTTCTCTGTTGATTTGCTCAGCATATAGGTTGAACAAGTCTGGCAAGAGAGTACAACATTGATGCAAGCCTTTCCTGATTTTACTCCATGCAAAATCCTTTTGTTTTTTTTTTATACAATTGCCTCTTGATCCACATACAAATTACAGAAGAGCATAAGTGTCTTGTGATTCCCATTTTTCTCAAAGTTATCTACAGTTTATTGTGGTCCATACAGTTGAATTTCATGGAATAGTCGAACATAAAACGTCATTCTGATATCATCTGCTTTGGGCCAAGATCCATCTGGTAGTAGCAGGGACAAACCTTGTTGCATCCTTCTGTATCCAACCTGTACTTCCAGCAGTTCCCTCGCACTACGCTGCTAAAACTGTTGTTGGATGATCATAAGTAAATAAGATTTTACTTGTGTTCAATATCAATATCATTCTATAGTGTAAGCATTCTATTGTGTCACTTTTCTTTGGAGTGGGAGCAAATATGGATCTTTCCAATTAGTTGGTCAAGTACCTGTCTTCTCAATTTCTTTGCCTATACAAAGGAGTACTTCCAGTCCCTTTTCAGCTTTCTAAAACATTTTAATGTGTGTTTTATAAATTGCTGGAGCCTTATTTTGATCTTTCCATTCAGTGCAGCTTGCACTTCTACCTTCAGCACCTCTGTTCCTTGCATATTTGTTATCTCCTGAAATGGAACGTTGACTAGCTCTTTCTGGTACAGTGTCTCTGAATATTGTTTCCATCTTTTCCTGCTGCATCATTCAATATTTTGGATAAAGAATATTAGGAATGTTCAAATGACATTAAATTCACCTCCCCCAGAAATTTATTATAAAAGATTTAACTCTATACAAATACGAGTGTTCTGGCTATCTTTCACCTGTTCTATGCTGTGGATGTGTGAAAGTTTTTTTTCTCTTTTGAAGTTAATAATAATCTGGACCAAGACAATTTGAATCCTGATTAGGTTGAAGTCTTGGCATCCTGGGATCAAACTCACTCCTGTGAATGGACAAGGTTTTTGAGAGCTGTGACAAGAGATGAAATATATCTCACACAATGAAGTGTCAGAATGATTGTGGACGTGATAGACTGAAATATTACTAGTCAGTTTTCCCTGGTGGCTTAATCGGTTTAACCCTGGTGGCTTAATGGGTTCCTCCTTGGGTTGCTGACCATGGGCTTTGCAGTTCAAAACTATCTGTTGGTCTGAGAAAGAAAGTTGAGGTATTTTATTCCTATAAATATTTGATAGTCTCAGAAGCTCGAAGGGCCAGATTTACTTTGTCTTATGGCATCACTATGCATCACATTGACTCAGTGACAGTGTTTGGGGTAATATTCACACACTTCTGACAGTATGAAGATTCCAAGCATTTGTCATGACATTAGGGTCATTGGAGGGTTTTTTCCTCATATTTACCTTTTGCATTTGGCCATCTGAAATTCTTTGGTTACCTGAAGTAGTATCAGCAGATGATGTGCTTACAGATAATTGAAACATACTTTCACAAATGGACATGTATTGATTTTCAAATAACCATGAGAGAGAGAAAAAATGCTGCCAGTTCATTGGTTCAGGGACAATGAGAGAAAGGTGAAGCAGATTTAGATTCAAAGCCAATTGCTTACAAGGACACGTAGCTGAGATCAGTTCCTTGAATTTGATTTGCAAATGCATGAATCAGAAGAATCAGAAGAGATAGCTTCTCATCTTCACAAAGGAAATATCGCAATATTTCCCAGATGTGTCAGGAGAAAGCCATGCCCATACAGAGGCCTCATTGGCTACTCAATGGCTATTTTCAGATTAACAGGCTAGACTCCACCCCTACATCGCAATCATGAAATTAACAAAGGCACATGACTGCCACAATGAATAACTTTCTATTGCAAAAGGAGGATTTACTGCTCCTGATCAAAGATAAAATTTGGAAATTTATAGAAACCAAAGAGAATGAAAACATGACATACCAAAAGTTATGGGACATAGCAAAAGTGGTTATCAGAGGAAGTTTCATAGCAGTCCATGCACATCTGAAAAAGCAAGAGCGTCTCATAACTGATATGTTGGTGCAGAACTTAACAATGACTAGACAGAGTCAGCAGGACAATTCCACTAATAGCAAAAGAAAAGAAATAATAAATATCAGAGTGGAGATTCAGGACAGGAAAAATAATAAAACAATGGAAAAATTAGCGCTGCTAAAAGGGTCTTTGAAAGGATTATCAAAATTCACAAACTGCTGGCAGACTTAACCAAAGAAAGGAGGGAACAAATTTCAGTAGCAAGAATGAGGGACGGGAGAGGGAACATTACAACTGACCCTAATGAAATCCAAAGGATAATTACATAGTACTATGAAGGACCGTACTCCATGAATTCAACAACTTGGAAGACATGGACAAATTCTTGAAAAAACAGTCCCTCCCTAGACTATCCCTGGTGGATGTCAATTATTTCAATGGACCCGTAATAATAGAAGAAATAGACAAGGTTATCAAGGGATTGCCAACAAAAAAAATCCCATGGACCAGATGGTTTCACAGGAGAATTTTACCAAGCATTCAAGGAAGAATTGACACCAATCCTACACAAACTCTTCAAAAATATCAAAAAAGATGGTAAATCCTCAAACTCCTTCTATGAAGCTAGTATAACACTGATAGCAAAACCAAGGAATGATCCCACAAAAATCGAGGAACACAGACTAATACCTCCAATGAACATTGATACAAAAATCCTTAATAAAACACTGGTCAATAGAATAAAAATGTATAGGAAACAAATTATTCCCCATGAACAAGTGGGGTTCATATCTGAGATGCAGGAATGGTTTAACATACAAAAGACCATTAGTGCCATTCACCAGATTGACATGGAAAACTATAAGAACCACTTGATAACATTGATAGATGAAGGAAAGGGATTAGAAAACATTCATCACCAATTCTTGTTTAAGACACTCGAGAAGATAGGAATGGAAGGCAAATTCCTCAAGCTATATATGAAAATCCAACAGCCAACATGGTTGACAATGGAGAAATGAACACAATCCTAATTGAAAAAGGGGAGCAGACAAGGATGCAACTTGACCCTACTCTTCTTTAATATTGTACTGGTGGTTTTGACTTACAGCAAAAGGTAAAGAAAAGACATCAATAGTATTCACTTGGGGAGGAAGAGGTGAAACTATCCTTATTTGCAGATGATATGATTTTATATAAGGAAAATCCCAAAAGCTCCACAAGGGGAGTACTGAAAGCAATTGAGGAGTATGACAGAGTGGCAGGGTACAAGATCAACAATCAAAAGTCCATCAGATTGCTATACACATTGGATAAGACTACAGAAGAGGAGAGGACATAAGTGGTATCCTTCACAATAGTCAAGCATAAATTGGAATATCTAGGGACATACCTGATTATATATAAAAAAAAAAAGAGCTATATGAGGAAATTACAAAACACTTCTTTAAGAAACCAAGAGTAACCTAAGCAAATTGGAGACTATCCCATGCTTGTGGATTGGAAGACTCAATATGGTAAATATGTTAGATCAAGCCAAGGTATGATATAAGTTTAATGCAATTCGAATACAATTACCCTCATCTTTCATTAAAAAAAATGGAAAAAAGTGATTACAACTTCATATGGAGAGGGAAGCAGCCCAGTATTAGCAGAGGACTCCTTAAGAAGAAGGACACAGTTGGAGGGCTCACTTTATGGACCTTAGCACATATTATACAGTCACTGTGGTCAAAACAGCATAGTATTAGCATAGTAATAGATACTCAGACCAAAGGAAAAGAACTCGCAACCCAGAAATAAATTTGTCAGCAAACAGGCAATTTATCTTTGATAAGGGCCCCAAAAATATCATATGAGAAGCAGATGCCCTCTTCAACAAGTGGTGCTGGGTATCTATCTGTAAAATAAATGAAGCAAGACCCTTACCTCACTTCATGTACAAGAATAAACTCAAAGTAGATTACAGCCCTTGACATAAAGCCCCAAACTATTAGGAGCATCAATGAGGGAACTGGGACCAACCTGACAAGTTTGGCACAGGGAATATATAGACTATCAGAAATAGGGAAGGGCACAAACACGGGGGAGGCACAAATTGACAACTGGGATATACCGAAGATAAAATACCTGTGTACATTGAAAGAATTCACCAAGATAGTAGCGACAGAACCCATGGAGTGAGAAAAGATCTTTAGCATTCTCACATCAGACAAAGACCTTATTACTAAAATCTACAATACCCTGATAGCTTCCAAAAAGAACAAAAACTGCTGATTGAGGAGGCAGGCAAAGGAAGTGAACAGAAGTTTCACAGAGGCAGAGATCAAAATGGCCAATAAACATATGAGAAAATGTTCCAGATCTTTAGCCATAAGAGAAATGAAAACAACAATGCGATATACCACCTAGCATCCTCAAGTATAACCCAATTCAAAAAATTAGAAATCATTAAGTGTCCGTGGGGCTGTGGGGAGACAGCACTGCTTGTGTACGTGTAGGTATATACAGTCAGTGTGGACATCATTATGGTGATATCTAAAACAGATGGAAATTGAGCTACCATACGACCCAGCAATCCCCCTACTGGGCATATACCCACAAGAGGCAAGAAACAAAACATGGTCAGACATCTGTGACCCAATGTTCATCCCAGCACAGTTCACAATTGCAAGGAAATCCAAATTTCCATCAACTGAAACTGGATTAAAAAGCTGTGGTACATGCATACAATGGTGCACTATTCATGATGAACCCATGAAGTACATCACCACATTGAAAGAACTGGAGGAAATTATGCTAAGTGAAGTAAGTTAAGTGCAAAGTAAAACATGAGTCTACTGAGGTAAGCTTAAAAAATACAAAAGGGGCATAGGGAAAAAGCTACTGTATACAAAAATCACTGGGGTGAGGCCCAGGTAGTATGGCAGGGGCCAGACCAAATCTAGGGCTATACATGGTAGCCAACATGGGAGGGGGCGGAGTTAGATGACAATGTGTAGAAGAGGAATAGGGTATTAACCCAACCAAGGGGAGCATATTGTTTATATTTCCACAGGAAAAGAGGGACCAAACTTAGACCCAGTACTCCAGGATGTGAATGCAGCATGATTGCATAGAGAGGGGAGTGAGAGGAGGGGTCTGAGGGTCTAACCCCAATCCCACCTATGTGGACAGCCACCTCTCTGTCCACAGGGGAGTTTTCTTTGGAGAATAGCACTGAAGCTGTAGTTTGTGGAGTGGGACATGCCTGACCAAAGCACATGAGAACAAATGACGGGAGAAGAAGAGAGAATGGAGTGCATCCTGGTCCACTGAGCCTTGAGGACAATATCTCCACTCAGAACAGCCAATGAAAAGAGAGGACGATATGGCTGGCCCCACTATGAAACAAGGCATCTCTTGATGACCGAAGGTCTTACGGGGGCAACAATGAAGAAGCAGGATTGGGGTTGTACCCTGTATGACCTCACCAAACCAAGGCAAAAATCTAAGGGTATGCTGCAGCGCAGCAGGGGAGCAGAGCATGGTGGTCCTGAGGGAGTGCCAAGATATACTCTGAGGCCAGGGTGTGGCACTCCATTGGACTCAACTGGAGAACGCTCCTGTAAGTCAATGAGAAGACCTTGAATTATATACAGGTTTTTAATTTTTAATTTTATTTTTTGCTTATTTATATGTTATTTCTGGACATTTTTTTACTGTCATTGGTTTGTTTTCTTTGTCCACTTCATCTAACAATGCCTTGGGTTTTTTTGTATGCATTAATATCTCTCCAAGTCTACTTAGATAAGATAGATTGGATGAACAGTCTGGAGGAGAAAACAATGGAGTTGATAGTTCTGAGGGGAGGTGAAGCAAAGGAGGTGGTGCTGACCAACCCAGGGATAAGGGAAACTGATTCAAAATCAGTGACAAGATGAGTGTGAGAGGCCTGATAGGAATTGATCAAAGGTAATGTAACAGAGAGAAAATACTGAACCCCAAATGGAGGCTGTGGATGATAGTGGAACAAAAGGAAAGTAAGAGAAAATAGAGGAAAGAACTGGGGGATAAAGGACATTTATAGAGGTATAAATCAGGCATGCACATATGTGAATATATTTATATATGATGATCGGGAAAGAGATCTACCTGCATCTACTTATATGGTTAGAATTAAGACTGCAGATGGGTATTGGATCTCCACTCAAGTACACCCTCAATGCAAGAACACTTTGTTCTATTAAATTGGCATTCCATGATGCTCACCTTCCCAGAGTAATCACTAAAGACAAAGTGTGTGCATAAGCAAAAGTGGTGAAGAAAGCTGATGGTGTCTGTCTTTCGAGAGATATGGTGTATGGGGTCTTAAAGGCTTGAAAGTAAACAAGTGGTCATCTAGCTGAGAAGCAACAAAGCCCACATGGAAGAAGAAAAGAAGCCTGTATGAGCATGAGGTATTAAAGGGATCAGTTATCAGGCATCAAACAACAAAAATCATTACATTGCATGCTCACTTTTCTGGTATGATCGCTAACAACAATTGTGTGCATAAGCAAATGTGGTTAAGTAAGCTGATGGTGCCACCCAGCTATCAAAAAACATAGTGTCTGAGGTCTTAAAGACTTGAAAGTAAACAAGTGGCCATCTACCTCTGAAACAACAAAGCCCATATGGAAGAAGCACACCAGTCTTTGTGACCACGAGGTGTCCAAGGGATCCAGTATCAGCCATGAAAGAACTAAAAATTATATCATTATAAATGTAGGGGAGTACAGATTGTATAACCAAATCCCATTGGCAGATGAAGCAACATCCCTTTACAGAAGGGTCAAATAGAGGAGATAAGCCAGTCAAGGCCCAGTGTAGCAACAATTAAACATGCCACTTTCCTCTAGTTCTTAAATGTTTCTCCCCCTCCCCCTTACACACACACTATCACTAACCCAATTCAACCTTATAAATCCAGCTAGACTAGCCGATGTACGCTGGAGGTGTTAGGAGGTGGAAACATGGCAAATTCAGGACAGATGATCTCTTCAGAAACAGTGTTGAGAATGGTGATACCAGAAGGTTGTAAGGAAGGTGGAGTAGAAAGGGGGATCCAGTTTCAGGGATCTACATATAACCTGCTCCATGGGGTCTGGACAACAGGGAAGTGGGTGAATGGGCACATCAGACAGTGTATGATAAGATACAATAATAATAATTTGCAAATTATTAAGGGTTCATGAAGGGGGAGTGAAGAGAGAGGTGACATAAAAGGAGCTGATACTAAGAGCCTATGTTGTAGGAGGATATTTTGAGAATGATGATGGCAACATCTATTGGATGTTGTCTGCATCCAATATATCTATGTACTGATTATGAAAAGAGTTGCATGCGTGTCCAATAAAATTTTAAAAAGCAGCTGTGTGCCCCACTTCTCTATATACAACTGCTTAATTGCTCTTCTGAGAAGATTTGAATGGTGCCCTACTACCATTGTTGAAATTGTTTTTATTAAACTTTCCATAAAGAATCCTGATTAAAAATTCAGAACAGATTACAATATTATGATCCATATTTGATTTTCTGGAGCCATAGACCAAGAGTGAACCTCTGGATTTAATGCCTTGGAATAATCTCAAAGTCCTAGATGAAATACACCTAGTAAAATATATATTTCTTCAGAATTGTAATATTTGAAGTTCAATCTACATGGAATCAAACTAACATGAGAAACTTGAAAGTCTAGATAGAAATCTTAGAGACAGTGAATTTATGACAAAAGAGGAAAAATGACTCTTAAAATGATGATGAGGATGTTTGCAAAAGAATACCGTTAAATGGTCCAGGTAGAAACTTACATCAGTGTACATTTTGCTGTGTAAGTTCTCATAAAATGATAATAAAGCTATATTGAATGTATATTAATGGAAATAGTACGGAACATTCTAATCTGTAATATAGGGTTTACCATGAGTTGGAATGAAAGGATGGTAGCTACTTGTTTTTCCAATTTGGCTACCCTACACACACAAAAAGGATTGCAGGTTTGTGCTGTTTAAATTGAATAGATAAGGTCTGTTTTCCAAAGTTCTCATAGATATGAAGGTTCTTTTAGAAGGTGAATTGCATGATATATCATAATTCACTCATTTAAAAATGATAATGATACCAATCTCACTCTCTCACAACCAATGAGACTGTTCCATATCATTGTGAACTGCCGGGCAGTTTAGTACTCTTGCATAGTCAAGGCTATAAATCTTTACAGACCCAGAAAACCTCCAATTTCCCTTGCCAGTCAGATAAAGCCTAATGATAGTCATCACCTCAACAGCCAGGTGCTAATTCTGACTCATAGCTACTCCACGGGGCAGGGTAGAACTTCCCTCTGGGTTTACAAGACTATGACATTGTTGGTGTTTGTGTTAGTCCAGGTAGACTAGAGAAACAAATTTCATAGACAATCATCCAGTCCAGTCCAATTCAAAGTCCTAAGACCAATATTAACCCATATGCCTGAAACCAGTCTATAAAGTCTCCTTCTGACTCACAAAGTCACAGGTCAGTGGGTACAGAATCCCGGTGCTAGCAGGGGTCTCCCCATGGCTCCTTGCTTCCAGGGATCAGGGTCCATCAACAGCATCCCATGGTAGCAGAAGCAACTCATCGCTGGCAGAGGTCTCCATGTGGCTGCCCCAGCTTCAGAGGTCTGGCTCCATCAGGGCAAAGCCTTGTGGTCTCTCCACCGGCTACTCCAGCTTCTTGGATGCTGCCATCTTCTCTTGTCTGTGATTCATCGTCTCTGAGACTAGGTCCCAACAACTGGGGAAAATAGCTTCTCATGATTTTCCAGAAGTCTCAGGAGAAAGCCATGCCCACACAGAGGCCTCATTGGCTACTCATTGGCTATCTCCAGATTAACAGGGTAGAATCCACCCCTACATTTCAATCATGAAATTAGCATAAACACATGACTACCACACTGTTGTCTTTGCTGCTGTTGTGATTATTGTTAGGTGCTCCAAATCAGTTGTTGCCAACTCAGTAGATCTAAGTACAAAACAATGAAACACTGCCCAGGCCTGTATCCTCCTTCTAATTATTCTCATGCTTGAGCTCAAAGCTGCTTCTTTAAAAATGCATTGTGGATCCATGAAAGAAAACACCTTGATACATTTATAATTTCTGCACTTAGCATGATGTTACCTATTGGTCTGTCCAGTCCTGAGAATTTTGTTTTTGTTTTACATTATGTTGTAATCCATACTGAAGGATGCAATCCTTGACCTTCGATAGCAAATGTTTTTTTCTTCTCCTCAGTTCAGCAAGCAAGGTGATGTCATCTGCCTTTGTCAGGGTGCAAACAAGCGTTCCTCCAAACCTAGTGTCACATTATTCTTCATATAATGCAACATCTCTTGATTGTTTATTGTTTATGAGAGTATAAAACATCTTCTTTCTCCTGTGAAGCTGCTGGTGGTTTTAAACTGCAGACCTTGAATCAACAGGCCAAAGTGCAACCACTATGATAATAAGAATACATAACACTCTCACAGCATTACTATATGCTAGGTATAGACATCTATCCAATTTGAGTAAAATAGTTAGCAATAATGATAATTATGAAGTATTATAATAATCAGTATTATTATAATAGTAATTGTGGTTAACATTTGCTTTGTTCCAGGTAATATTATATATATATATATATATATATATCCTACATTTAATTATCAGATAGATCATCAAGATGATATTATTATCATCATTGTTATTATTTTACCAATCTAACATTTTGAAAATAATGAGTTGATATTCCATATATGGGTTCACCACGCTTTAGTGAGTCATTCAGCTCTATGGATAATCAATATATTTCCAACTAACTAGAAATAATGATGCAATTATCATCAAGGCAGTCTTATCTTTTGTAATAGTGCTTTTCTTCTAATTGGTTATACTTGAAAAAAGGGATTAAATTTTGCAGTGAATAATTTAATAGATATTTAGCAGTGAAAATGTGGAAGGTCCTCGATAAGATGGATTGACACCGTGACTGCAATGATGAGCTCAAACATAAGAACAAGTAAGTAGAAGACTCCAGAAGAGTAAGTGGTTTTTCTTTCTGTTGAATATAAGGTCCCTATGAATTGAAACCAATGAAGCAGTTTGAAAACAGGCAAGAACAATAACAGATATAATTTGCTTTCCATAAAAAACAAAGTATTTACTATACATTGGACTTGTGTGTGTGCACATGCACACACACACCCTTGGTAAATCAAAGCAGTCAGAAGAGTTCCCTCATCTCTGTTCACAGAGGTGCTAGCGGGTTGTTCTGATAAAAATTACTTAATCTGCATATAACTCAATTTATTCATTTTAAAACTTGTGTTTACATAGAATTGTTTCTATGCATCACATAAAAAACAAAAATAAAACTGAATAGTACCTGAAACCAAATAAGAACTTAATACATGTTTTATTTTTAAAGTTATTATTCATGCCAGTATACTAAAATTTAAATATGGGAGAGAGAATTTTCTTCTCTTCTTTTCTTTTTATTTTTACTTACTAAACAGAGTCATAATATAAACCCTTTACTACCTACCATTTGGTAGCATATAACCTTAGGTAACCACTCATGTTTGCTCCAATGGATTATCATTTGTATCATAATGTTACACATAGAATATACTGAATATTTGATATGTTCCTAATAGTGCTTTACTATTCTGAGTTCTGAAAACTCCCAAAGGCACCATAAGTGAACTCTGCAATATACACAGTCCTGCAATAATGTCTTGGATAGCTATGCAGGTGAACAGATGTGCTGGGAGAGTGTGAGTATACCCAGGTACACAGAGATATTTACAGAGGATTTTATATATAAGAAGGCCGGGTGACATCCTGGCTGCGTGTTGTGTTGTGATCCGCCAGATCAGCAGTTAAACCCACCAGGCACTCTAAGGAAGAAGAAAGAGGGGAATCTATGCTAGGAACCTCAGTGAGTCAGTTATACCCTGTCCTAAAGGACCATGAGTAGTCAGCATTGACTCCACAACAGGGAGGCTTTGTTAATTTCTTTGTATCTATGCATTTACCTTTGCTAAATATATGCATATAAATATCTTGATTCATATAGGGAACACAGTCATGAAAACATATTAGACATAATTAAACACCTTGAGGGCTCAGTTGCTCAGCCTGGGGGCTCAGGATCCACGTCCTAGAGAACCATTTAGATCAACTGGCATAAGACAGCTTACAAAGGTCATGTTACAACTCCAACTTTGGTAAGTGGCGACCAGTGATCATCTTCAATGATCACGAGCAGCCAAACAAGGTGCAACTACTCTACTGGTCATGCACATTCCCAGTGAAAGAAGAGTGATGAAACACGAAAGACATATTGACATACATGTTCCGATTCATGCAAATACAAATATTGACCTCCATGAACTTGAGACCAGAAAAGCGACATGTTGATTGGCTACCTCACTATTAATTGCTCTGAAAAAGAGCACAACAAAAGGTCCCAGATAGAATGGAATGAAAATGTGGGGAAAAATCCCGAATATAAAATAGAATAGGCTGAGTGGCTTAGTAGAACTCGTGCTAACACTTTATGTCTGGTACTAACCTCCATGTTAGAAGATACTCAGTCAATTAAGATAAAAATAGAAGCATTTATTAAAGAGCAAGGTACAGATGGCTGGGAAACAAGCAGTAGAAACCGGAAACGCAAGTTGGGAAAGTGAAGGTCTATTTAGGAGATTTCAAGGGATGGGCTGAAATAATCAGCATAAACTGTTGAATGTGAAACTGATGATCTGATATGCAAACTTTCACCTAATTCACAGTAAGAAGTTAATTTTTAAGTAGGTATCTTTTGCAGCTCTTAACCATGGAAAATACAGTAGGAAAGAGTAATACAGAAATATATTTTTTTCTGAATCTGGTTTCTCTTAACGAATCATAGTATCTAAATCATTCTATTTTCTTTCTGCCCTTTGATTTTAGGGCACAACTTCTATTTTTATAAAAAAAAAACATAATCTGTTTGCTTATTTATTTATTTCCTTTAGATTATTTTGCAAGAAAAAAGCATTGGAAGGCTTATTCCAATTTATAAGATCTATCATTATCTAGAGAGAATCTAGATAAGAAAGTGAGAGAAGAAAATGTTGAGGGATGAAAAATGAATTCTTCAGAAAAAAATACATATCTCATATATGTTTCCAATGGTTTCAGTCAGGAGAGAGGGATTGAAAATGGGTGTGTAGTTGTATAATTATGGCCTTTTTGCATCTTAAAATTCAGTTCCAAAAGATTTATGATCCTTTGTTTAGAATAAAAGAAAGATAATTTTTAAAGTCTCCAACATTAGGCCTTGGGTAGAGGAAACCTGGAAACATCAGATTAGAAAAGGGTATATGCATTTTCATGTCTCATAAAAAAATCAAGTGCAAAATCTGGAGGGTATATCTTGGGTACCAAAGGTATGTGAAATGATCTTTGTGAATTATTAATGAAGGAAGTTATGGGACAGAGTGTTCCTCAGTGGCAAGCACTCAGTCTTACAAATTTTGAACTTGTTATCAGAAGTCACCAGAATCTGGTGAAGGACAAGGGGCTTGTGGCAGTAGAAGGACAGTGAAAAAATGTGAGGATTGGCACACGGAGAGGGACTGGCCCTGCGGCTGCCACTGGGGGTTTCAGCACAGGAAGAACCTCGAGGATAGGTTGGAAGCAGCAGTGTTTCGTTCTGCTGTGCATCAGGGTCACTGAGGCAACAGACAACAGCGAGGAGACAACTTACTAAGAGGAACAGGAGACTGCAGTTTACAAATGTTATTCTCATCTATCCAGTCACGTCAAATGAATATGGGAGCAAACAGTAAGGAGGGAGTTAGGAGTTTGCTTTAGTAGAATGACCAAATGAATTAGTCGGAAGTGTTCTGGAATGAACACATTTAGTTTCCTCAACGATCATCAAGTCAGGCCTAAATCCCAAAGCAGCTTCTTTCTCAGCAGAAGTTGAATTGTCCCCCAATACTCATAACATTAGTGTAATAATTCGCTTGACACCCCCCCCAACCACCCATTTGTCTCTGTACTCCCCAGCTACCTTTCACACAATATGACTAGACAATCTCAGGAAGACAAGTTGCCTTTCCACAACATCCCCTCCACGGGTTGCACAGGGAATCATGAGAGGAAAGAGAGGGAGGGAGGGAAGGAGGGAGATTGTGGTCATTCTGGTTTCAGATTATTGCTTTGCTGTCAAACCATTGCCCTCAAATCTACTTCCACTCACAGCAACCCTAAAGTACAGAGGAAAACTACTCCCTATGGGGCTTAAGGCTGCAAATACTTACGGGAGCAGAGAGTTCCACATAGAACTCACTGTATTCTGACCTCCTTGTTCCATATGGACTATTCATTCTGTCTCCCAGGGGGAGGCTGGTACACTGAACTAAAGACCACGCAATTAGCAAGTCCATGTGTAACCCACAATGCCACTGGGGCTTCCGTTTACATAAAATGTTATTCTAATTAAAAATAAATAAATATTGAGAACTGCCTCCTAATATATTTACAACCAAATGAAAGCCTAGGAAATAAGTCTTCCAAAATGTTACATTTTCAGTGACACTGATCTTTGGAAAACTGTTTTGCTGCCTGAGACATGATCTTTGTTATTAACTTGAAGTCCCATGGGATAGGAAAATATCTTAGGGATAATGACCCTTTTTGAGTTTCTATAGTTAATGAATCTTTGCCTCCTGTTTTAATATTCCCTCAGACCTCTATGGATTATAATCATAGAAGAGTGGCAGAGTGGAAAGGAAGTCTCCCTAGAGAATGGTCAAGCACATCCTGCAGGCAAACTTTGAAAGTGATGTCTACACAACTCAGATATGTAAACTTTGGCTTATCATCACACAGTGAATCTTGAGAACTTCTGTCGCCGAAGAATAAGAAATGTGATTTAAAAAAAGAGAGAGGAGAGAGTTTCGCAAAGCAAAAAGAAAGGTGCTTTGATGTCTTCAAGGACAGCCCCTCTGCTTTGTGCTGGACCACTCCAATTTGACAATGCTTTTTTCCAGGTGACAGTAATGTAGAAGCCAAATATAAAGCCAGAACTGAGAATCCCTTTGCCTCTATTGTTCAGATGTCTTACGATGCCTGTCCTTAACCAATTTCAATAAGAAATATCTCTGGCTATGACAGGGTACACTAGCTCCTTAGTTTTATTATAAAAAGTCAATTCAGTCTTTGTGGCCTAGAACTCTAACCTGAATAATTTGACTTCAAAAAGTTCTTTGTTGACTACAGAGGCAATGACAAATTCGATTTCACTCTTTGATAGCAAAACCCATAGTTATTTGCCATACTTCTTTCAGCAGTGAACATTTCATGTTCAAACAATAATTTAATATTTTTCACATTGCAAACAATACCCAGAGTAATAGACAATGCACAAAAGGAGAAGCCGGAGTTGAGGTATATCCTTGTACACATTTAGCTTCTAGAGGTAAGTCTACTCGCACGAATTACTTAAGGTAGAGATAAGAGTAAACAGAAATGTTTTATACTTTACATTTGAGTAATGCAATAATTTTTAAATCAGTAAACAGCAGAAGGACAATCAATCACAGGTAACCTGTCTACAACTCAGAAAATTATGTATCTGAAGAGATTATAACTGTCATCTACATCTCTTATACTGGATATATAAATGTAAATATATATTTATATATACACACACATATCTAATCTGGACTATCTATGCACACAATTCAGAGTTATATTGCCATGTCACCTACTAATCATGATTTGGAAAGATGATGCGTCTTCCACGGGCAATCATACATTTTCCCCTTATCACAGCGGTGCAGTTCATTTTAGCAGAGCTATGTAGCATCAGTGTTTCTATCATAAGATCCTGGTTTCAAGGGGTTATACATGTTGTGAAATATCTCATTGGAAGAAATGTTCAAATACAGTGTGACCTAGAATACTTAAAATACAACTATACTAAAATTCTTAAAATGAAATGATGGTTTTAAAAATATATTTCTACAACCAAGAATAAATTCAGTCAATTCTTATTTCAATGTTATTAATGGCTTTTCTTCTTATAATAAATGATTGAAATGGACTATCAACTAACCAGCATCGACAAACAAATCAAGGTTAAACATCCCACCTTTCTGTCTCACTGGGTGGGACTCATGACCCAGTTATGACAAACTACAGCAGTGCATGCTCTGCTCACAATGGATGTTTCTGCAGCGAGCACTCCATTAGCTGATGAATAAGAGACAGCAAGACTCTGGATATCTAGGAATAACTGGGAAGACAGCACTCGATCTTTTCTATTACATGGAGTTCAGATAATTAGATGCTGAAATGCTCATAGATTTTTGCTTTTTTTAATTTTTACATCCTAACAATGGAGTTCCTAACTGAGAACACATGTCTAATCAGTGCATCAAGCAATGTTCTTCTGTGATCCATGAAATCATTATAGGACTTAAACAGCTAGACCATCATTCTAGGCTGTCAGAGTCTGGAAATATCATGGTTAGTTATATTGATATTTACAATACTGTTGGCATAGTTTATAACATAACACAACACAAATACAAAGACCTGCAATGAAAGATGGGCAATAAGTATAAAGATAAATAAAGTAGTAGTCATCAAGAGAATTTGGAAAAGTGGAGTTGAAGGATAAAATCCCTTTTCTGTAAACTCTAAAATCTTCTCATATAAGCATACATATGCACACAGAGATATATGTATGTATATAAATACACACATTTGATACAGATTCACCAGCTACTCTTTCAGAGAGGGTTGAGGCTTACTTCTCCAGTAAAGATTTATGCTTTGGAAACTCACAAGGACAGTTCTACTTTCTTATAGAGTTTGAATGATCTCAAATATAATCAATCACAAAGAGTGTTTTTTTGGATAGACATACACATGCACAAACATACTACACATAATTAACTTGGTATGACAACAAATATTTGGCCTTTGGGCCATAATTTCTTCATCATAAGATAGATGACATGGTTTATTCCTAGAATAGCCAAGCTACCAAATTAGATTAAGAAGACAACACTAAATTGAGTATCCCCATATCTATAAAATAAGTTGGCTGAGCCCTGGTGGTGTAAGTGGTTGAGTGCGGGACTGTGGACCCCGAGTTTGGCAATTCAAATCCAGTGGCGGCTCTCAGGAGCAGCGCTGGGTAGCTTCCACGACCACCAGAGGGCAGTGATGCCCCCACAAAAACAAACAAAAATAATAAGTTGCATTTATAGTTAAATGCTATCTCACAAAAAAAAGGTCACAGGGAGCTGCCGCATGTCCACCATCACCCCCACTTCTAATGCTATCATTTGCCTTCTAGTCAATTCTAACATATGATGACCCTCTGTGTGCTTAGGTGACCTCTGCTTTACAGGGTCGGATTTCCAGGTCTCTGATCTGTCATAAGCATATTGCCAGGTGGTTCTACGTGAGTGTACATCACTAACATCACTCAGGGACTCCAACTACCAGTAGTTAGTCAATATAAATATTGGTGTTGATGCATTTGTCTATTCCGCATTATTCTTATTGTGTGAATATACGATATTTTTCTTTTTTTCTTAGGAAAAAAAACATAAGTAGGCATTTTCAAAGGAGTCCTGGTGTCCCAGTGATTATTTGTGGGACTGCACCCTGTGAAAGAAAAATGAGGCTTCTGATGCCAGTAGTAAGAACCACTCAGGGTGAATCTCCCTGTCCTCACTGGATTCCGAATTGACTGGAAGGCAGTGAATTTCACTTGGGCTTCTCTGAGGTGTTTAAAAAATTCATGATAACTAATGTCATATTTATGCAAAATTATGCAAATTTAGTTTTTACCACAATAAAGTGACTTCATATCATTTCCCTCAAAATAATTTTGTTTATTTTTACTTTTTAAAAAGGGCTGAACCCTGGTGGCATAGTGGTTGTGCGTGGGACTGCGGCCCACTGGGACGGAGGTTCAATTCCAGCAGTGGGGCTGGGCCTCCTACTCCCACCACCGGAGAGCAGTGATGCCAAAAAATAAAAAAATAAATAATAAATAAAAAGTCAGTTCTACTATATTTTAACATATGCGGTACCAGTTTTTGAACTTGATAGCAGCAGTTTTATTAGGATTACAAACTGAAATTCCAAATATACATTTGTAAACTCAGGTGGGTAGGAAACATTTAAATATATGTGTTTGTCCGGATAAGCTAGAGAAACCAATGCACAGACACTCGAATATATATAAGGGAGACTTTTATATAAAGGGTAAGTGTACATTAAGAAAGTATCTCAACCCAGTGGTGTCCAAGCTCATAATTTCAACATTGGGCCCACACGCTTGAGGCCAATCTTCAAAGTCCTCCTCCATCTCACAGAACATATGCAGTAACTCTGACTGCAGGGGGAAAGCCCGGTCAGTGGGTGTGTAAGCATCTCCGTGCTGGTAGGGGTCTCCACAGGGCTGTTCCGGCACCCAGGGCTGCGTCCAGGTAGGTCCATCTGGCTTCTCCTCAGGGATGTCTTGTAGGAGAAGAGCCTTACCAGCTGAAGCAGGATCTGTGCTCCTGTCTGATCAGCAGAGGGCAAGATACCCAGAAACTAGAAAGGCGAGTCTCACCAAGCCATGTCTCTCTCCTTCCTTCAATTAATCCCAAGTGTTTATAAACCACGTTGACACAATAAATGTTAAATATTTCAATATAGTTTAACCTAAAATTGATAAAATATGATGGTTTTCTAAGGATTATTATGAAAAATAAATTTGCAACAAGACGATGTGCACTGAAATGAAACAATTTTATTTCAAACATGAAAACAACACAGCATGCCCTAGCCAATGCACCTCTAGGGTAAAGCTCACTTAAATGTCAGTTTACACTGAGAACACAGTAAGAAATACAAATTTTCACTACATTAATGTCATCTTAATCTCCATGTCAACGTACTAAAAAGCTAACTCTCAATTCTTATGGACAAACTCTTAATGTTCGAAGAGACCCAAATTTCCTTCTCTCTGATTTATAGTTCTTAAACAATTGGGGAATTAAAAGAGGAAGACCTTCAACACTCTCCATGCGATGGTTTGACACAATGGCAGCCACAACGGGTTCACAGGTACTAACAATTATGCAGAGCAGTGGCTCTCAACCTGGGGATCACAATCCCTCTGGGGGTCTAATGACCCCTTCCCAGGGGGCGCCCAATTCATAACAGGAGCAAAATTACAATTATGAATTAGCAATGAAAATAATCTCAGAGTTTGGGGATCACAACATGTGGAACTATATTACAGGGTAACAGCATCAGGAAGGTGGAGATCTTCTGATGTCAATGCTGCAGGGTCAGGCCATGTTTCCATCCATTACAGCAAGTCACCATGTGTTAGAAGCCATCTCATAGTACCAAACCACATACAACAGCAAAATAATTGAAGACTTATTGGAGGCTTACTATTTGGGATAGACTATTGCATAACTTTTCTCCCTTGTTTTTAGGTTAAGATGTCAATACAAATAAGGCCCACATGTATATTTCTTTATTTAATATCACTAAATTATTTAATCGTAAAATATTACAACAGGAAGAGCCATGTAAAATGATCTAAAGTAAATTTTTAAGGAGGCAGTACAACTTTTCTTTCAAATTGAGTCCTATAAGGAAAGCCTGTACATGAAATGACATTTGCTGATTTAGTCTGGTGGAAACAGAAAGTGTGCCACCCAGCACTTTCCAGGAGCCTAAGGACAGCAAAGAATTTTCATAAAGTATGCTTGTGTATTTTTGAAAATTAGAACCTGTTAAATAATTTACTTCAAAACCATTTAATATGATCATATATGTAATATTTTACAGGTGAAAGTTGGAACTGCCTGCTTCTGTAAAGATTTACCATCCCAGAAACCCTGTACAGGGACACTGAGAGTCACAAATTATTAGATAGCAATGGGTTTTGATTGTGTGTGTGAAATTTTTCTATATATAAACAAATCCATGTAATCTGTGTTATATATGTATATATATAGTCAAAATACTGATATTTCTCAAATGAAGAAAGTTTATTTCTTCAAGACAAAGTTTATTTCTTCTTGTCTTCTAGACAAGAGAGGAATGTCAACATCACCTAAGAAATGCTCACTTGGAATCTTCAGAATTCTCACTCTTCTTTTAAATTGCTCTAACATTAGGTCTTGATATATGTGTAGCATAACCAACCATAGGGAAACATAGGAATACATATTAGCATAAAATATGTCTTGCTTTTATTATAATTGGCATTAATGTTGATAAGAAGCATTAACTTATTTGACCTGACAAGAATGGAAGGACTTAATGGTGCATCTGCTGGCTACAGGGAAGGTGACACTTGTCATCAAACAGAGGTTGTGCATTAGAAACCTACAAAGGAAAAATTGTTATAATAAATATTCTTATGGGACATGGCACAATGCTGGATATATGGCACAGGTAATCATGCCTAGTGTTCAGGTCATATAACTTTTCTTCCAAAAGAATTCCTGAAGCTATGTACACAAGGTACAAATTTTGCAATAAACAAAAATTGGAGGCTATGAAAAAACTTGCCTGACTAGGAATCACAAAGGAAGGAAGGAAAGAAGGAAGGAAGGAAGGGTGGGTGGAAAGATGGGCAGGTAGAACAGGAGAAGGGAAGGAGGGAAGCAAGAAGAAAGTGAAGAAAATCAAATCAGCAGTTCTGAAAAATGTCCTCACTCAAGAATCTGTCTTCCCTCTGTGAACAAGGCCTGGTGGCCAAAGCAAATCGTACAATTGAAAAGTATGTTTATAATTAGTTGAAATGTTTAATTTAACGGTTTAGTAAATTCAGCTAATAGTTTATCTCAAGTGTGTGATTAAGTTATTCTTGAGGAAATTCATTTTTATGTTCGAAATCTCAATTAAGATTTTGAACATGGTGCTGGTTATTTCAAAAATACCCTAATCCAGAAAAAGAAATAAACTGGATCTATACCTTAATCCTTGCTGAGAAATACACTGCAGATGGATCAAAGATTTAAATACAAAATAAAATAAGAATGGTATTAAAAGCAGTAGAATTTATTTTCTATAGAATCTTGGAATAGAAGTCCTTATATATACAGATCCAAGTGTCACATTAGAGAATACTGATAAAGTTAATGATTTCACAGTTTTTATTCATAGGAAATATTTAGATATAAAACTATACCTCCACACTCACTGCTTTGAAACAAATTCAGCTTCATAGACCTTTGTTGACATGCTTCTGAGTCTGTGAATCTTTATGCAAATGGACAAGCTCAACTATGTCCCCTGAAGTTTCTGGTGGTTTGATCCACACACTTGGAGGTTAGCAAGCAAATGCTCATACCACATTTCCACCAGGGACGCTTAAATGACTAAATAATTGAAAATTAGAAGGAAAGCCTTGCAATGGATATTAGACAGAAGCTATTTGCAATGCATAGAGATCCTTAATAATCAATAAGAGACAACTATAAAATTGAACAGGAAGAAAAATAGATGATTTCAAATAAAAGTAGACATACAAAACTATTAGTTGTCCAATGTCTCCCTCATCCACTCTCCAGTTGTCCATCCCACAGTAAGGCGGTTATATGTAGACCCTTGTAACTGGTTCCCCCTTCCTACTCCACCTTTCCTCCACCCTCCAAGTTTCACCACTCTCACCCTTGGTTCTGAATATGTAAGATATGGAAGAGTAATAGTAATTTTTTTTTTGATGGGCATCACTGCTCTCCGGTGGTGGGAGTAGGAGGCCCAGCCCCACTGCTGGAATTGAACCTCCATCCCAGTGGGCCTCAGTCCTGCTCACAACCACTACACCACCGGGGCTCAGCCCAATAGTAATTTATTAAGTATCAAAGGTTCATGGGGGAGGATAGCAAAGAGGGATGGGAAAGATGAAGAGCTGATACCAAGGGCTCAAATAGAAAGCAAGTGTTTTGAGAATGATAAGGGGAAACAAAGGTAAAAATGTGCTTGACATACAATGGATGGATGGATGGATTGTGATAAGAATTGTACAAGCCTCCAATAAAACTTTTTTTAAAAAAAGAAAATAAAGGCTGTTAGCTGCTGCAAGATTTAGTCTCACTAACTGAGACTACATAAGAAAATATTTTTACTGACTCATAAAGTATAAAAAATATTATGTGATACAGAGAGATGCTTGCATTTTATGCGTGTGCTAGTTTTCCACATCCCACAAAATTCCATGGAAGTAGTATGGAGATGTCCAGTTGGAAGCTTCCCAGGGGCTTGATTTGTATCACAGCTAAGAAATCCTGAACTTAGGAACCCTGAATCTTTGACCATAACCTGTAAGCACACCTGTTACTGTTATCTTAGGAAGCTTGTGATACAATTATCTATCATGAAACAACAGTTAGCATCTTTGTTTGCAAGATAAGCAGAGAAGTAAGAAAGATTCGCAGTTTAGCTGAAAGTTATTTGTATGATTATTTTCCCAGAAGTACTTTATAATAACATGTAATTACATATAAATAAAATGTCCATCACTAGATTGCCAAATCATGGGTTCCCAAACGTATTTGGCTTAGTATACCCTTTTCAGAAAAGACAAAACTCACTCAGCAAGCCCCAGAAATTGAAAATCTTTGTTGTAAAGCCAATCATCCAGGCTAACTTGTTTTCAGCTGCCACTGACTAGGTTCCACTGAATAGTGACCCCATGTACCACAGCAGGAAACGCTGCCCAGGCCTGAATCATCATCACAAGTGTCACTATGTTTGATTCCACTATTGAAGCGGCTGTTGAATCCACATTGTTGATTGGCTTTCCTCTTTTTTCACCACCCCTCTACTTCACCAACCATGACGTCCTCTCCAGGAACGGGGTGCCCCACCCTGCCTCATTCCATTCCTGCTAGCCTACTTTGGGAAAGACAGTCTTAAATGCTCTTGTGCGCTGGTATGCACTGATCGAATGTATAGCACTGACAGGAAATGGGGGCCTCCCCTATTCAAGGTACATGTGAAAGAGCTGATGGTGAAATGGTCACAGGCTGGGCTGCTAGCTGCAAGATTGGCGTTTTAAAACCATCCGCTCCTCCAAGGGAGCAAGATGAGGCTTTCTTAACCTGTAAAGAGTTACAGTCTCAGAAATCCACCGGAGTAGTTCTACCTGTCCTACGGGAATCTTTGGTGGTGTAGTTGTGGAGCATTGGGCTGTAATTCACGTGATCACTGTTCACAACCGCCCTCAGCTCCATTGGACAAAGACTGTGCTTTCAATTCCCATGAATAGTTATCGTCTCAGAAACACACGAGGGGATCTCTGGGAGCCAGTACTGACTTGATGGCAGTCAGTGAGAAAGTATGAATCTGAAACGTATTGATGGCATATATTACATATAATATATATGTAAATCTATCTGTTGTCCTATCCCTATCTCTGTCTTTAGCTGTCTCTCTTGTCCCTATGACTACAACGTGGAGTCCTTGTGTTATAGTGTGTTACATATCAGACAGCTAACTGCAAGGATTATGGCTCAAATTCATCAGAAGCTACATGGGAGAAAGACGAGTTTTTGTGCTCCTCTAAGATTTATTGCTACAGAAACGCACTTTTGATAATTCTTTTTCTGTCCTAAAGAGTCAATACGAGTGCTAATGGACTCAGTGGCAGGTTTAGTGTGTGTGTGTGTGTGTGTGTGTGTGTGTGTGTCCTTAGGTGCCATCCTAACCATGTCAGGGAACAGTGATTCTCTGTGTAACAGAAACACTATCCATTACTGCACTACCTTAACGATTTCTGTTATGTTTGATCCTGCTATAGTAGCCACTGTACCAATCCATCTTATTAAGGATTTTCATCATTTTTACTAACTCAATTTTACCAAGACTGATCTATATATATGTTGCTGTTATTCATGAGCTTTCTGATGGCTAAGCTTTCAGGGTTGTTCTACCTTTGCTTTATTCTTAGTCAGGCTTATTCTGGAAATTTCACTGAGAATTTTCACTATGCGTGAACCAGTTGATATTTGAAGTAACAGAGCCATTTCTTAAAGCATAAGAGTAACATGCGAACCATCATACTACAATAACTGACAGAAGTGCGGTGGATATATGTAAGTATGTATATGTATGTATGTATATATTTATATGCACACACACATACCACCACCACTCCACCACTTGTCTACCAGTTTGCTGTATTGTAGTGGCTTGCATATGGCTGTTGTACGTGGAACAGTGTTGCTGGTATTTCAATGAGGTAAAATAATAAAATATTAAAACACCTAGAATTAGAAACCAAAAGAAGGGAGAGCACACTCAGCACATCTTAAATGGGAATTCTGAAGGAAAAAAAATCAAAGATTTCAATAAACAGTTTTCAAAAGAACTTCCAAACATGAACTGCAGAAGGAACAGGCTGTCCATTTCTGAGGGATTAGCCACTGAAAATGTCATGAATAGCCATAGAACATCGTTAGCTGCTGATAGAATCATAAATCGAAACATATCAATGTCAGATATAGTCCCGGAAGATGGACCTCTCAAGACAAAAGACAATAAAAATGAGGAAGATCTTCATTCTCGAGTTGACCAATACGTTACATCAAAGACAAATGGAGGAAATATTGAAGCTGTCGTCCACCATGTGTTTATTGAAGCAGCTATAAAATTGTCAAATGATACATTGCATTGGGGAACACTGCAACACTGCACACAAGTGAGCTACTTTAAGAACTAAGTTGTGTCTGTCCCTAGCCATGTACTTTTAACATTCTCATCTGAAAATTGGACATTGAAAAAGCGAGACAGAAAATTGATACGTTTGAATTATAGTGCTAGTTAAAAAATATAAAAAATATTGTAGATTGCTAAAAGTACAAATCATTCTGTCTTGGGAGATATAGAGCCAATATGTTTCTTGGAGGCAAGGATTGCAAAACTTCATCTCATACTTTGGACATATTCTCAGAAGAGACCGGTACCTGGAGCAGAACATCATAGAGGATCAAAAAAGAGGAAGGTACTGGCAATGGGTTCAGGAGCTAGAGTAATGATGATGACATCGCAGGAGCAGGATGGTGAGTCATTCTATTGTAAACAGGGTCCCTCTGGGTCTGAACTTACTGGAAGACATCTAACAACAACAACAACAACAACACAATGGCATGGAAATTCTTTGTGGATGTGCCACAGCACAAAATAAGAAGAGGGGGGAAAAAACCCAGCTTCAAACAAGTGGTGGCTAGATGCCCAGACAGAGACAGTTCATTGTCTTGGGCAGGTTGATTGCTAGAAGAGCTTAAAAACAAAGATTAAAAAAAAATGTTTTAATGCCCTCTCTGGAGTACCAACTGCGGGAAAGTGGATAAAGGAACACATTGGACAGAGTACAGTATGAAAATGTAATGATAATTTGTAAATTATTAGGGGTTCATGGGGGAGGGGGAGTTAGGGTGAGGTGGGAGCTGGTAGTGGGGCATGAGTGGAGGGAGGATATTTCAGGGGCGATGATGGCCACGGGGGTGCAAATGTTGTCTGCGTACAATTGACATATATATGGTCCATGATGGGAGTTGTATGAGCCCAACAAAATGATTTATAATCTATCTATATACACACACAATGGATTTCAGAGTATGAAAAGAATAAGTCATTGGATGTTTTATAATACTTATATGCAAAAAGGAAATATATGAGTATATTAAGATAATCAAAATGTATTATTAGGGGCTGAGTCCCAATGGCGTAGTGGTTGTGCTCGGGACTGCGGCCCACTGGGTTGGATACTCAAATCCAGCAGCAGCTCTCCAGTAGCAGGGCTGGGCCTCCTACTCCCACAACCAGAGGGCAGTAATGCCTCCTCAAAAATGTATTGTTAAAATTTTTAAGAAGACCGTTATAGCAGTAGTTTGTTGGCTTTGTGACTTTTTTATTGTGATTGGTTGTATCTACTTGCCTTCATTGACTGCTTTATATTAGCACATTTGTTTGAATATGCTAATGTGATAGACAAAAATGCTTTAATTTGTGTTCTTTAAAAAAAGTTTTAAACTGAGGCTGTACAGAGTAAGACTAAATTAAATATAATATTTGCGAGAGTGCATACCTCCTTCTCTACCAGCTTCTGGGTAACGTGGCCTACCTTGTGGCAGCAGAGGCTGCAAACTGATGGTAACCAGAGAACGAACTCAATGTTAGGGACGCAGCGTCTGACTTGAAACCAGGCAGGCTTTCCCAACAACAGGGGAAGGTACATGGTTAATTTAGGGAAGGTCAGTATTTGCTCTTTCTTTCTTTCTTTCTTTTTTTTTTTTTTTTTTGAAATCTCTTGGTACTTTTAATTGCTTCCTTTCTATAAATAATGGCTTTCACTTTGAGACACTGTGAATCCCATGAATCATAGATCATAGAATGCTTTATAACCAGTGGGTATAGCTGATATTCCTTGCAGTCTAGAAGTGAGAAACATGGGCTGCATGTGTATGCAGCAGAGATAGACAGACAGACACGTAAGTAGACCTACAAAGTCTAAAATATTTACTATCTTTTCCTTTATAGAACAATTTCTAAAAGTTGAGGGGAAAGTAGTAGAACCCTTACATGTAAACTTCCAGAAAATGTTCTAAAAAGAGAAAATACTTCCAATGTTAACACCTAAGAAGACTGGAGAGTGAATAACTTCTATAATAAACTTTTCAGATCAGGTTTTCTTAGAGGTGATGACATTCCTATAACTCATTTCAGAGTTCTCTTTTGTTCAGACGTAACTCAGATTTTAAATATACAGATGGTGACATCAAGTTCTGTGCTTATATTTAGTTCTTAAGATTCAAGAGTTTTTATTTTTATTTATTTTGTTGTTTTTTTTCCTGAAACATTTTAAAGTATTGCTAATCGACAAGTACTTCAAATTAATAAGAAAATTCCAAAGTGTAATGACTGTTCATTCAGAATCCAGGGGTTCCTTTCAACATTTGGTGAAACTTAAATTCTGAAGTTTGTATCATCTCAACAAAGTTCACTCTCAAAACAGGTGCTGCTGATATGTTTATGAGAGTGTAGAAATGCATCTCCCCAAATCTGAGCTCAGATCTTCCACTCATTCATTTAGGTTATCCTCGAAGAACTGTAAAAGAGGACTTTTAATCAATAACATCTTGGCTCTATTAAAAAAAATAACCCAAAGGTAAAATTGTTCTTTTGAAATTTATGTTTTTCAAGATATCCATCTCCTCAATCTGACTGTAATGCACACATTTATTGTTTATACTTTATGAAATAATAATGCTCCAGACAGCAGCTAAGAAATACTTCTTTGCCCATGGGTCACACTTCAGAGCTGATAACACACAGGTAGAAAGGGGAGGGAGCTACTATTTGTTTTAAAAGAATGAGATAAAAAGACATAAAGAATAGGAAATGGCATTTCAGTCAATCAGTTTGATCACTTTTATAGATTGATAGGATAGAGTTGGGGGGGGGGTGCGTGCAGAGAAATCATAGACCAGGCTTAGAACTTCCAAAAGATTAACATTGGACTCTGGTAAGTTGATGCCTAAACCCTTTCTTACTTTTATACCTCAATTACTTGACTTTCTGCTAGCAAATGCAAATCACTTCCAGGTGTCCTTCATTATCAAGGCAAAGCATTTTCCTTTCCAAACCTTTATTTTAGTATTTCCTAAAGGTTAAAGATGGTTTAAAGTGTGACACCATTGACCAGGGTATGGGGGTGTGTGGAGAGGGGGTATATTCCCTTTCCTTTCTCCCGCCTTTCCCTAGCTTGTTGTACATTTTCCAAAACTCAGGAATTTTTAAAACGCCACAAGACGCGGGTAAAATTGTTTGAGATCAGGACTGTCCCAACAATGACGAGATGTCTGGTCACTTTATTAATGGGAAGTAAACTTCCCAGATAAAATAGACATTCTCCCTCATTCGT
Organism: Nesogale talazaci; assembly: GCA_004026705.1. Classification (NCBI taxonomy): domain Eukaryota; kingdom Metazoa; phylum Chordata; class Mammalia; order Afrosoricida; family Tenrecidae; genus Nesogale; species Nesogale talazaci. Next base: position 32,965 of record PVJH01021224.1, read on the forward strand.
GCAGTCAGTTTGGGAAGGTTTTTCTCCTTTAAAGAGGAACATATTCTGTTAGAGTAACCCTTTCTATCTCCAACCTGCCTGCTTGGGAAATGAACAAAAACTTGAGTTCCAAGTCTAAGATTATTTCAATCCTAATCTTATTTAAAACTATAATGTAGGCATCTCAGGCAGCACAGGTGAAATTGCTACTATGTATCTAATTAACCACATTTGACCTGTTCAAAAGGGCAACACTGATACTTTTTTGTCATTGCTATAAGTTCATTGTCCCTCAAAATTCAAATTCAAAATATGATAAGATATAGAGAAAAGAGTAATATTAGAGCATTTCTAAGTAAAAAAATACTAACTCCAAAATAAATGAGTGCACACCAATATAATCTCATCAGACATCCCTCACGGGTAGTAAAGTTGAGTTTTTCTTTATGTTTAACATGGGGTGGTTAGAGACAAGGTCACTTTTTAGGTGCCCTTATAGACCTTATTAGCCCCAATTGCATTTTCCCATGAATAAAGCCAGGCATGGCAATGAAAGAGAGTCCAATACACAATTTTATCAAAATGGTAATTTTATGCTTTCCTTTCTGTAGCTAGTCTAGGTTGCATAAAGGTAGAATTATTACTATAAATATATTGGGGGAAACTATTTCAATTACTGGGAGAATATGTAATTCTAAGTCTATTTATTTCAATTTATTCAACTGTCTTGATATATTCGAGCACAAGACTTTAAAAAAGAATGAATAAATTCACCTTGAAATTGTACCAATTGACTTTGGCTGGGCCTGGCTGTGAGAAGGAATCAGAGGCCCTTTCTGAAATAAACCTTGACAATGCTGATCAAAACAAAGAGGCTATTCATTTATTAAACTGACAGCTCAACCCTGGCTTCAAGCTTATGGGATGATGGGGCCTGGGGTGTTAGTCATGGCCTGAGGTGCTAGCCTCTACCAGATACATTTTTGCTGCTCTCATTCTCAGAGCCTATATCTGCTGGTGTGACATTTCCTAGGGCATTGGCAGCTGTTCAGATGTCAAGCAGCTGGTATGAGAACTGTCATCCACTCCAGGTTAGTATTTTATGAGTGGTATGCTTAGCCCCGAGATTTATTATTTATTTATTTATTTTACATATAATCTCCTTACTTCCCCTTTAGTTCTTATAATTTCAAAAACCAGGTGTGTCCTGGAGAACGACTTTATTACAGTAAACTTGGACTTGCAATGGTCACTTCATAACGAGTTATTTTTACAGGACTGTAAAATGTGAGTCACACAACTAGTTAGTAGAAATTGTTGATGTACTACAATTTAATAGCAAATCATTTATTTTATAAGTGATAGTGATTTCAACATCTCATTTACTTATTTACCAGGGAATGCACTGTAATGGTATTTGGTGTCTTCTCATAAGAGTGCATAAACAAGAATAATCCTATACATGGCAATGAAGATGCGTTAAGAAGAGTAGCTTCCTCCAGGCATATCATTGTGTCTAAAAGTTGTGCATTTTTTATTCAAATGAATAGAGAAAAATGTGATCCATTTAGCAACAGCCTATTTAGATCTTCGATCACCAACCACATTATCTGCACTTCTTAATTACACTTAGGGACATTCGCATAGTGCACTCTCATGGAACACTGATTGCTATATGTTAAACCAAAGAGTTCTTCTCTGAACCATATATTCTGCTGTAAAATCAATAGTAATTCGTTAAAAAAATTCTGTAATCAACCCAGTATATCATAAAAAATTCACTTTTTGAAGAGAGTGGATTTTAAGTAATATAAGATGAGGGGAATAGGGCTCAGTAAGAATAAAATTGTACAAATATCTTCAAAGAAAGAAAGCCATGTACAATTCCAGACACAAAATGAGTATTCATAAATGTACTCAAGTGTCACTGAGTTGCTTCCAATTCACCTTGCCCCTACATGATGGGGTAGAACTGCTCCTTCAGGATCCTGTAGTAGCTCTGTGAGACAAGGCAGTACTGGGCCTGTTGGTTTCAGAGGCTGGAACACTTAGCAGGAGTAGAACACTACAAGTAGGTTTACTTTTCATAAGATATATTATCAGGTGATAAGACAAGTGCTTGGAACTGTTCTGATTAATTAGTTATGTTATTTGAATCAGTGAAAACCAATATTCTAGGGTCAATTCAGGAATGTGTGGTGGTGCTGGCACTGTCAATAAACCCAAGATCTTGAATCTATTCTACCAGAGAGAAGAGGATCTCTGCTCCTTTAAGATTTACAGTCTGGGCTCTCTAAAGGGCAATCTACTCATTCACAGAATCACTGTGAGTCAGAGCTGACTTGACGGTACCTGACAACACTAGTCTCAATTCAACCCCATTTTACAGCCCACCTTTCTCATGTTATTTTATAAGTGATCATAAACGCTTAGAAAATTGTGAGAATATTTTGTTCAAAGTGCCTTTTATCCTTTGAGCCTACAGTAGCAAAGGAAATATTTTTCATTATTGTGTGTATTTCTCATAGACATGTGTATTATAGAATTTATATCTTTAATGAGTGTGTCCGGTGGAATCAGACAATAGCTACATTTTTTCTTATTACCTTTGAAATATTCAGTCTGTATCAGCCTGATATTTTTCTGCTGGAAATCTACAGCAGGTTTCATTTGAAACCCTTGCCACCCATTACAATACAATAGAAAGGAAAGACCTCAATTAGGTGAGTGTTTAAAACAATCTTTACTGTCAAGGGATATGACAATATTCTCTGAACAAATGTGATCACTAAAGGTTCTTTTGTTTATCCTAAGGAAGACATACTTATCAATACAAAAATGCATTTTCCTTAGGAAATAAATATGGAAATTATATTTATTATGCATTTGACTTAATCTGATTAAGATTATTAAAAAGGTTGTGTTTCTATTTACACTTCTAAGCACTTTTATATTTCTCACTTTTTTATAGGAAAGTAGAAACAATTTTAGGATTTTCTTCCTCAAGATTTAAGTAGCTATACTGTGGTCCCACCATTAGCTCTTGTTACTCCCAAGAGAGAAGGGAAAAAAATCTTCTGACATAGTTTTTCCTTTCACATTGGTCATTTTTATTCCCCCTCCTCAGCCAAATTGCTGATCAAATGGCGGGCCCCATTTAGATGGCTTACCCGCACATCTTGTCAGTTTTTACAGCAAGGGAAAATGTTTCCAATTTACTTTAATTGTCTTCTCTCAGGTGGCAGCAATCAAACGACAGTGATATTGAAAATGCTTCCTATTAGAGGAAGGCACTTAGGTTCTCTAGCCCTTTCTGCTCTCCTGTATACAAATGATAATGAACAATGTGACAGTTACATAGACCCTGCTTTGAGGTGCTGTATGAATGGGGAGGAATCTTGATGAGACTTTAGATAAAGCACTCACCTGCTAACCAAAAGGTCAGTGGCTTAGACCCACCTGATACTCCATGTGAGAAAGATGTGGCAGTCCACTTCTAGAAAGATGACAACTTTGACCACGGGTAACAGTGAAAGCCCAAACTCCATTAGCAGAGACTCCATTTGCTTTTAGGCTTCCACTGAACTCTCTCCCAGCACTCGCTAGAGATATGAATAGTCTATTGCTGCAGATAGAGTTATGTTGCAGTATAAGCTCATACTAACCGTTCTCCCTTTTGACACATTGCCATTTTGGTCTAGTGTGTGTATTCTTTCTTTTGAATAATATTTTCTTTCTATTTTTGTAGATCTTATTGTTAGGGTTTGGGGTAGGAATTTCTTTAGGTAAAATACAGGATAGGCCATCTATAAAGTCAGTACCTAGATTAGTAATTCCTGAAGGTTATGCAGAGAAACTGGGGGTAATGAGGAGCTAGTAGGAACAAGAATTAAGAAAATGTTCTAAAATTGATTGTGGTGATTATTGTAAAGCTTGTAAAGCTATATTTAGACCATTAAATTTTATGGTACATGAAATTTATGCCAATACTATGTTTAGTAGTATTGAAAAGAAATTTATTAGTAGGAGATAGAAGAAAAAAGATTACAGCTTTGGGATCCACACAGGGCGGTTATATTCTGCCCTTTAATGTCACTATGAGAAGGCATTTATTCGAAGGCTAGTGGATAAGCACGGGGAAGAGATCTATTACTTATTACTAGGGTACCAACTCATATATAAAAATAAGTCCTTTTGTCTAATATATGGGCTTCAAAAGAGCCTCCCCAGGACTGATTATTATATCTACTTACTTAGATTAAAGTCTGACAGTGTGGAATAATGAGACACACAATCAGCTGACAAATTCCCTTTCCTCTTCCTAATGCTACAAAATCACTACATATTCAGAGCTTTCCTTGTAACCAAAGATTAAAAGGATAAACACTGCATGGTTTCATAATTTGTAGTACATATGGAGAAGAAAGGAAATATATTATTGCTTTGAATAATATTTACCTCACCTGCATGCAAGTATGTCTCTCTCTGAGATCAGGGTAGTAAGTGACAAGCACAGTCAATGATATTATTTATATTTTTAATTTTGTAAATTAAAATAATTAACTAAAGCATTAGTATTCAAATGAACTTTATATGAGAAATATGATCTTGTTATTTAAAATTGTTACCACTACCTCACTATTATTTTGCTTCACTTTTTTTGGTCTTAGACTGTAATTTTCAATAGAAGTTTTCAGTACAGATGGTATATTTTCATATGACTAATATTTTTAGCTTGGTGTTATATTTTACATCATCATATTTTAACATAGAATGGCAAAATACAATTTTTCTTTCATTTTATTTCAATATTAATATAACTAGCTTATAACTAGCTTAACTAGCCAGGAAATGGTTCAATTTGGGGAACTTTCAAGAAAAAATTCTAACCATTAAAAACTAATGAAAAAACATCTGATGGGCTATAGCAAGACATAAAGAAGATCAATCATGAAAAAAACCAAGCTCAATTAAAAAGACAAAAAAAAAAAAGAAAGTATCATATGGGATGTCAGAAGAGACTCTGCAACTTGCTTGTATTCATAGAGCAGCTATAGTCATTTGAAAAATAATAAATAAAAGATAAAGTGAAAGACCTAAACAGAGAATCTCAAAGGAGAGCCTGAGAAGATAAGACTAAATATTATAAAGAAATATGAACAGATCTAGAAGTAAGTAGAAAATCCCAAAGGGAAGAACAAGTTCAACATCTTTTTTTTTTCCTGTTCAACATATCTTAAACTGAAAGAAATGAAAAAGTTCAATCCTGAGTTGCAGTTGTAGAAAGATCGTATGGGCAAAAACTGAATCCTGCAAAAAGCAACATAAGAAAAGGGAATGCATACAGACACTATACCCAAAATAACTAGTCTACATTCCAACCTTGGCTCTTGTTCACATGCTACTTGCTGTGATGCTTGAATATCTGAAAATTGATGAAAACCAATTGAAATGTTGATTCCATTGAATACCAATTGAAAAGCTGATGAAGTACTAGATGCACTTACTTATCTATGCCAGGATATTTGGAAGACAGTTTCATGGTCAACTGACTGGAAGAGACCCATATTTATACTTATTCCAAAGAAAGATGACACCCCCCCAAAAAAAAAACGCTCACTATAGGAACAATATCATTGATATCACAATCAAGTACAAATTTGCTAAAGATCATCCACCAATGGATGCACCAGTGCATTGGCAGTGAGGCCATTTGGCATTGATATTACACTTGATCTTAGCCAAAAGGCTAAGAAGCAGTAGGCCATTTGACATTGGTAAGACACAATCTTATCATAAATTTGTCTGTCTTTAAATTTGCTAAGTTAAATTGTACTCATTTTAGAAATATTGTGTATTAGAAATCTTAGCTCATTTTGAATGAAAAATAGATAACTCTGTGCAGGCAGAGCCTGTGCATATGGGCCAGGATGTGTGAGTGGATGTGTGTACACTGATACACACCTATGTCCATCCATTCTTGTGTGTGTGAATGTGTGTGTGATAGACCCTGTACAATATGAACATATGTATGAGTTGGAATCTACCTGGTAGAAGTGAGTATACTTGTAAATAACCTACATATAAAAGACTAAAAATATTTTTCCTCAAATATGTTTGTTCATTAGCCATGATGGCAGTTACATAATTTCATGT